>CP137677.1:12973099-13211376 GCA_037976565.1 Mesocentrotus franciscanus
AAAGCCCACAATTGTTTTTCACCTTGTCCAGAACTCTATGTTCTCTTTGAAATAGGGAAAGAGGGAGAGTATTTGTAATTCAGGGAAGGAATATGTCTTTAGTTGGAAGTACTAGGATTCTAAATCCATATTAATGCACTGCCAAACCGACTCCAAACCCACCAATAATCAACAAAATTTCACCCATTTAGGGTAATGTGATATTGTTGGTCTGGTGTTGATCATGAGTCACAGTGGTATAAATCCATATGTGTAAGTTAAGACCTGGGGGGTGTTTCACAAAGACTAAGATCGACTTTAAGTTGGACTTAAGTATAGCAGGCCGTTCATGCCATTGTTTGCTATCATTATTTACTGGCATTGGTCTCTCAAGGGACGTACAAATCATGGTAAAAATCTACAAAACTTACATTTTTTGATAATACATTATTGAAGGAAAAAATATTATCTAAAGATCTAAAGATCATAATGGTGAGAGGAAACAATGGCACGAACGGCCTGTTATACTTAAGTCCAACTTAAAGTCGATCTTAGTCTTTGTGAAACACCCCCCAGGACACTGTAGTATATGATTGTTTATCGAATACTATTTCTGTTTGTTAAATCTCTTTGTGTGAATAAATTCAAACCATGCTCATTTATTGTATAGTACAGTGTACAGAAAGTTGAATTTGCTTGTATTTTTAAGAATTTTTTTTCTTCCAAAGCTTTGAACGTAGGAGTAGTGATAGTAGCTTATTTATTTAATGGTGTAAGATGAACTGTAATTGTCTGAGATAATGTCAATGATATGTACTCTACTGAAGTTACGTTTATTCAGCAAGGCAATGGCCTTTATTTGTTTTGTCATAGAAACAATGTATTTCATCTACCAAATGCTTGAAAATTGAATTACAGTGAAAGATTAAAGTGAATATGAAAGTAAGCTTAATAAACCTAAACAAGTGAGGCTGTCAGTATCAAATGACAAACCTAATATTGAATAGAGAATTTGTTGATTAATGATTTGTTGTATATTTGTTATATTTTTCAGATGAGAAGAAGAAGAAAGTTTTATGCCGTGGTTGTAGCAAGCCTTGCAAAGGAGAGGTACCGAGTCCAAGATGATTTCTTCCATATTAAGTGTTTCAAATGCTGCAGTAAGTACTCCTCATTTACATTTCTATTCATTTTTAAAAATCCATTTTTTCTTCATTTTGCTGAAGAGCCTATATGTGCTAGAGAGAATTGAAGACGTTAATTGATTCATTATTTTTATAATGTCATGCTTTTAGAAGTGTGTTGTGGGTGTGTGTGTGAGTGTGCTTGATGTTTCTGGCTCGTAATTGTATATTCTCTTTTTTCTTTGTCTCTCTCCAAAGAACATTTTTGTATCTTAGATTTCTTTCATATCAACTTCTAAATATTGGGTTTCAATTACTTGGTTTTCAACCTTTTAAA
This sequence comes from Mesocentrotus franciscanus, assembly GCA_037976565.1. NCBI lineage: Eukaryota > Metazoa > Echinodermata > Echinoidea > Camarodonta > Strongylocentrotidae > Mesocentrotus > Mesocentrotus franciscanus. Next base: position 12,974,540 of record CP137677.1, read on the forward strand.
AAAAAACATGTGAGATGAAACTGAAAAAATATATCCTTTCTTCGTAAGAATCAACAGAGATCATCTGTTTTCTTAATTTTTGTTCGTAATAATCTCCATTATTTAGTTAGTTCCTCTCTCTTTTTCTATTTCTCTTCTGCCCTTCTTTCTCTCTCTCTCTCTCTATTACACTTTCATTTCCTTTATCAATCTACTATTGTATCCTTTCCATTCTATGATTGTTTTTATCCAATTCCATTTATCTCTTCTTTTCCTATCTTGTTCTCCACTCTTCTCTCTTCCTTTCTATCCTGTCCCCTTTCTCTCCATTTTTAGTAATGAAATAAAGTGTATAAACCGTAAAACCTTTTATCTTTCTTTATGCACTCTTCGTGCCATTTATCTTCCCTTTATTCCTCGTTCATCTTCATGAACTTTAATCCCAGGCCATGTTTTCCTCCTCAACCTCCTTTATACCCCATCTCCTTTCATTATCTTGCCTCTCCCAATCCCCAGAGGTGCTTCTTAAAGTGTAGAGTGGTAATAAATTCTCCCCATAGATTCCAGAAATTGATTTATGCCTTATACCAAGGAGACTTGAGATTGGGGTGGGTGAGAAGTGATAACCGGTCTCCAAATCTGGTGGAATCTGGTGGGGTAATGATATGAAGGGGTTTACACATTATGCAAGTAGAGCAGCTACAATGAACCAGATTTGCAGCTAGTTTTTCATGGCCGCTATTGTGTTATCTAGAGTAGATTTCAAAGTGGTTTTTATCCAAAATGGCTGATGCATTAGCGGGGGTGTACTTAAATTGCTATATATTAAGATAGAAGTAGCTTTCTTTGACAACACAAGCTGTTTACATGCCCGCACTGATTACGTATCTGACGTTGTCACTTTCTTGAAGTCTATACTACCGGGGTAATATTCTATTGACCCTTTGAATACTTTTGCCATTATATTTTATTTAATGTATGCACATAGAGATGTGTGTCATGAGAAACAAACGATGGGAAATGGAGGGGGTCAGGACTTGTATTTTGTGATATGTGATTGTAGTGTGAATTACATAATTGTTAGAATAATCCCCAAAGTATACAATTTTAAAGACAATCCTTCATTTTGGGCCGCTTTTTGATAATGTAGAATGATATCCATTACTATAAATGATAATCATTATGGATTTATGCAGTGATGAAAACTAGAGTGTACAGACTTATGTCTGTAAACAGCATGTATGGCATACATGTACACTTCTTCTTCCTCCTATTAAATGTACCTTTTAACTTAAAGATGAAAATGTTAATGAAGATATAATATTATTCCATTTATGGCATTTATGAATGATGACATGCACCAAAATAAACGAAAAATATTTTACAGTCTTGTCATTCTGTTGAAAATAATTGTTTGCAATTAGTCAATTGAACTCAATTGAAATTAGATATTTTGGGTAAATTGATTTGATAAGAGAAGGAGACAGTTCCATACAAAAACCACTGTAGGATTATTTGCATTCATTACAAGATTTACTGAACAAATATTGCTGTCCGCATCCCTAAAAAAGCCAGACTGTTGATTGAAAAAGGGCAAGAATGTTTTCATTAACTTACAACCGTGCGGAATCAATTCTAAAGTAATATTCCACGACTCAGGGTTTTTCGATGTTACGGCACGTTGACTGAATTAGGTTATTCAATGTATAGAGACCCTGTATACAAGATGCACAAAAACCCCGCTCCAAATCCCAAATCAAATAGATTTGAAATCTCTTGTTGAGGCAGCCATCGAGCACCGGTAATCCCGCCAAATTGGGCTGATTGTACGAGGAGAATGATGGTATTTTTTCGTCAGGAGCGGGTAAAATTTTGGAGTTTATTTCTCTAGGGGAAAATTGTCTGTCAGAAAGCCGATGCAGGATGGTGTCTGTCTATTATATGGCTGCAACATGTAGGGTATGTCAAAGCAAATGCACTATATTTCAATATGGACGAATTATGTCTTAGTTTATCCCATATATGTTAGACCATGCTGTTCCACTTCTCATATGCAATGAAACGAAAGATCACAAACATATCTATATTTAGTTCCGGATAATGCTCCATTTTAAGATGATTTCAGAGCCCCTTCATTTCATGAAACTTGTTTTGAAAGATAACTTCCACAGTTCTTTAACAAATTGGCTCATCTCGTCATTCTCATAATAATCAAATTCAATGATTTCAGTAGGTCTTATCAATTGATGTAACTTATAGTCTATAATGGTATGTGATCTGTATGAATTCATTTTCTCATTGCTTAGAACTTGTATTAAAATATTTTGAATATTTTGTCAGGTAAAAGCGAGAAGGGTGTTACCCCGTTGACTGCTGAGTTCTCCAATCCCCATAGGCTTAATACAGGAAACACCCTGTTCCAATAGGCAATCGCATAACTTTGTGTAAAAGTTTATGAGTTAATGCCCTTGTGACTCTTAAAGGTACTATGTCCCATTTGCAGGCCCAAAAAATTAAAAGGTTAAATTCCAACAGCATTTGAAAGATAATACTTATTTAGAACTTCCCTCGAAACGAAAGGGCTTGAAAATGTCTTTTAGTGGGAAAATAACGACCGTTAGTTGTCGAATAGACTTTAGTGATTGCAATCCATTAAGTAATAGTCTGATTTTCAGACCCTTGTACCGAATGGTCGTACATTTTGTGCTGCGCAAAGATTCAATCAGTTTAATTTTGGCCATTACAAGAAGTGGGTTATTGATGTAGACAAATGCTCATGTACCCTTTACAGCTCATTTTATGTATGTTATTACCCCCAAAGAAGTCAGTCAGTCACTCAATAGTGTCTGACAGTGAAGTCTAGAAAGTAAACGGGTTTCCTTGCATAATTTGAATACTATGACACTGCTAATGTTTTAATTTCACAGATAGGACATACGTGACATATTCATATAATTCCTGCAAAGTTCTACAGAGTGTGATGTTGGCTGCAAATGGGACATACTACCTTTAAGAGATGCTTTTATTTTCACATGATAGACAGGCTTGGTAAATTTCACATGACCTCTTGCATACAGAAAGTTTTGTGACTATGTATCTATCAATAAGGCAGGAAAAAGAGAAAAGAAAAGAAAACATTCCTTTTGTAGTACTTTTTAAAAGATCAACAGCAAACTCAGTCATGTGTATACAAAGTGGGGCATTGAACCTATCAAACACACCTGCATGACCCTACCCAATACACGTCTTTCTCTCATTGTAACGTTTACGACACATGACCAAACAAACGAAATGCAAGATGATGAGATGACCGAGTTTGAGTCCAATCTACATATTCAATTCTGTACCTCTGTCACACCACCAAACCAACTCTAAGCCGAGTCCAAATTGATGATTGTTGGCCTTTCATGGTAATGTAATTTTCTCTTCGGTCTTTATCGGTATGGCGTTGGTCTCGTCGGTGTGACTGCAGTTTCAGCGTGCCATCACACAGTCACACCTGGAGATGGCAACGTGAATACTCAAACTTGTTTTACAAAGAGGTCGACTACTGGGTCAATGCTCCCCTCAGATGATATAGAGAGTATTTTCTTCTCCAGAAAGGGTTATTTGTAGACTATTCTGAGTTGTGCTTCCTGTATATTTGATGTTTGTGAATGCTTTCTTCCCATAAAAAGCTTGTATGGTGATGTGACATTAAAAAGGGCAACAGCTCTCTTTCTCTGATGCTATGTATCATATCAACGCATGATAAAAAGCCCCCATCCTCCATTTTTAGCTTTTCAGATTGACTAAAATTCAAAAGATTTCATCTATAAAATTTGTGGTCAAAGCAGTGCAATTTCAGAAAAATTTAATTAAAAGAACTATATTCAGCACAATGTTGTGCAGAATTATGTATGTCCACTTTGTCATGATCATTTGGGTCATGCCTTAGGTTTTTGCCTACATACATTTTCACAAGATTTAAACTTAATTGTAACATAACCTGGCACTGTATGAAACATGTTTGTTCTGCCGAGAGCCAGAAGCCGAGGGCATCAAATCATATCCTTTTACACAGAATTAACACCCTTCTGGCTCGTAATGGATGATTAATGCTGTTGAATGAGGATCTCAATGACCAGGGATTTTTTTTCTTCTGTATTTAAGTGACCACCTTAAAACAGCCTAATTAAAAAACGGAGCGGTGCAGGGTTTTTGACAACGCTAATTTACACGTATCCAAGGTATTTACACGATGAACTCCTTGAAAAGGGCGCTCAGCACGTTTAGATAATACCGGTGCAGACAGGATTAAACATAATTGACCAAAGTGTGCTCTTAGCAAAGTAACATCAATGTTTTATAGTGCAGTCACCCAGCTAGGCCTCATGTTCCGCATGTTAATCAGAAAAAGCGTGCATGTCAGTGCATGGTGAAATTGGAAAATGAAATGTAGCATGTTTTAAAAATAGCAAAACAAGACATATTAGATTGTCTCCTGTTGCTGCATTGAGCAAGAGTGCAGGTTAGTTGTTTTGTTTGAATGATAATTATATTTATGTATTTTCCAACAAAGCAAGTTCCTATAGAATAATCTTTTGTTTTTGTATTTTCATTATGATTTCAAAAGATAAATGTAGAATGAATTATTACCAATCCCCCCCCCCCAAAAAAAAAGAAGCTTAAGATGTGTTTATTATAATACCTTTTTCTGATTTGATCTTCTTGAAATTCACAAAATGACATGAAACCTCTTATTCAATCGATTGTAGAATGAGCTTTTCCGAATTTGGTGGTAATATATTGACCAAACAAACGAACAGACACAAAACAAAAAACAGCCATTAAAATACCTAACATCTCCACGGAATGTTTTGTGGGAACATTTGCCCGAATAATGTGGAAAACAAGAAAATAACTTGAAGAGGAAAACATCCTCTTTTGACAATTAACCCATCACCTATGGAAACTGTACGGTGCCTGTGTTATGCTCATGGGAGCGATAGAATTTAGTAGTCAACAAGTTAAATGATATGATGATCATTATTCTTAGAATCGTCTTATGTTGTTTTGTTGCAACATATTGAAATCTCCATTTTAACCACAGGAGAAGTCTTTCTTGATTGTTCAGGAGTACTTTGAATGATATCAAGTTTGAAAAGAAGAAGGATAAACAACAAGGCATGTAGCAGGAACTCATGATTGGGCAAACAAAACCACCGCTTTCCCAAGAAAGTGGGTCTCCCAAGATGGTGGCTGATGGATCCTTAAGCCTCTCAACACCATCGCTCCATCTTAACCAGTATCTAGAGTTGTAAAATCATGTCCGTGGTGATGGAAGGGTTAAGTCATGCCTGGGAGTGTTTACCCATGTCAAGTGGGCCTTGTTAATGAAGTGAGGAAGGATGCATGCAAATGAAATGAGACAGTGGGTTGGTGGAGAGTGGGTAACCCATGGCAACCAAACTGATGCGGGGATTGATGGTGGTACCGCTTTCTGCTTGCTTCATCTCCAATCTGGTTCATTTCCGACTGGGATTAATCACCAAAGCAAGTTCAGGACATTATTTTCTGCCCATGATCAGTGAATTCTGCAGGGAACTCTAAACAGAAAAGAGGAAATGGAGAGACCCCAAAAAGAGGTGGATAATATTAAGAGCTAGATGTCTTCTTTGTTGTAGTATGTCTTTTCTCTCTGACTCCATGTTTACCAGAGATCCAGCCAGATGTCTGTTTAATGTTTGCTATCGCATCAGGACATGTGACAGTTATGTGATTCAATTCATCAGCAGGTCCAATGCAAACATTTCTTTTTTACTTTTTCCAAGCTTCCATATGGACCTTAGCGCTCCAAACTTTCCTTTATGTCTTTCACTTGTGCTCTCCCCTCTCTCTCTCTAACTCTCTCTTTCTCTCTGTACTTCTCTCTCTCCCCCACCCCTCTCTCCTGCTTTATCCCTTTCCCAATACTTTTGAGTGGAATGTGCTTCAAAACTTCTGTAGTCTCTGTTGTTGATCAAAGTATTCTTGATCAAACTGTTTCGGGGGCAACTAAGCTTCATTCATCAATCTTGATTCATTAACCTTCAATAATCAATGCAATCAGTTGAGGATCGTGCCAGGGTATCATAATCTCCTTGTCACCCTTGAATTGCCTATGTTTCACATAATGTACAGTAGGGGACATGGGGATGAGACAGACTCAGATCTTTTGCTTCTCTCAGTTCAGTTTCTTGATGGTATTGAAGCCCCTGTATTGACATTTCCAGTTTAAATCTGATCAAAAGTGGAAAGATATAGACTGGCTTACATACAGCAGAAGACATCTAGAATTCTGTGCTCTCTAAATTGATGCTGAATAGTCCTCTTCAAATTATCATCACTTCTTTTGATTAGAGATCTATTTTCTCCCCCTTTTCTCTCTTTCCATTGCTGCCTACTTGTGCTAAAATCCAACACCCCTATTGCAGACTTTTAGAAAATATTTAAACTGTACTGTATTGTATTGCATTTTGGGGGGAAGTTGTGCAGAATTGTACTCCCTTTTTTGGGGTAAGTGCTAGGATTTGTTTTGCGCTATATGTGAATCTTCATGTTGAAAGTTCAATCTATAGTAGATGTAAACATGTTATGTCATGATATACGTGGACAGGATATTAAGAGATTAGTCAAGTATGTCTCAAGGTTATTGTAGATTAATTTAATGCAGTGAAGTGCAGAGAGAGAGAGAGAGGAGATGGAGAAAAGGTGAAACAGAGGGACGGAGAGAGAGAGAGAGGAGATGGGGGGAGAAAAAAGGGAGAGATAGGAAATTAGGGAGGAGAGACAGAGAGAGAGAGAAAGAGAGAGAAATGACAGAAGAATGGGAAGTTAGGGAGGGAGATAGACAGACAGACATACTGATTGAAAGAAACCCTATCATACCATGCATGTTTTTTTCGAAAGAGAAAATAGAAAACAGAAGAAAGTTTAATAGAAGGTACACACGAACATGATCCCGCAGCCTAGTCGGAAAGTTAAAAAGTTCTTTTGAAAGGGTCACCAAAATATTCTATGCACGTTCTGCCGTCTCTAAACCCTCTTCTCTTTCCATGGTTTGTGCTTGGGGAAAGTCGTGTCTCTCCTCACATTTTTCATGGTGAGTACATTGGCATTTTTCACAGTGCAATTGAGCTTCCTGTTCTTGTGATAGGGAATCGGCAAAGTGTGTTGAAAGCCATTATGCGGCACCTTCCGAAACGGAAAAAAAGCCCATCAAGGAAAACCATTAGGTGTTTTCTTCAAGACTCTCCCGCCACACTTGACATCATTACCAAAGTCCAAACCTAAGATGATGGTGATGGCGTACACAGATGAAGACCTTTCTTAAAAGGTTCATGTACTGTCAAACACTTTCAGAATTTCAATTTCCTTGGTTCAATTATGCTTTCAGCATTTTTTCAAAATGTTTGAAAAAACATTGGACAGTGGAACTTGCCCTGTTTTCCTTTTCCTCTTCCAGTTTATTGATACATTACTCAGTCAGCTTCTTTGTTTTGATCAGGTGTAGATAGACTTGTGTCAGTTTTGAAATATATGGGCACCTTTCAAGCATTATTTACTTGTGCTCTATAGTGGAACAGTATATTAATTGCAATTTACATAATTAAAAACACAAGCAAACAAGAAATGCCTTTAAAACTTTGTCTCTTGAAGGGCTTTGACTATCACACCTTTTTTTTTTAGAGGCGAGGGAAAATTACTTCATGTTATTTTTAAAATCCCCTCAGAGAAACAGAGAAAATATAACTGACTGAGTTCTGTGATTGACCTACTTTGTGACTGACCTATATTTACCTCCCTGTCTGTCTCTCTATCTTATTCTGTCACTCGCTCAATCTATTTTTATTTCTCTGTTGCCATCTATTTTCTGTCTCTTTGTCTTTCTGTCTGTATTTGTCTCTCTCTCTCTCTCAGTCTCTCTGTCTGTCTGTATGTATGTCAGTCTCCATTCTCCTGCTCACTCTCTTCTCTCCCCTCTCTCTCTCACTCACTCTCTTTCTCTCTCTCTCTCTCTCTTTCTCTCTTTCTCTCTTTCTCTCTCTCTCTCTCTCCTCCCCTTTCTCTTTCTTGTTCAGTCTGTATGTATCTCTCTTTCTGCCCTTACCAGAGTGTGCCCAGGTGTATCCCGGAGGGGGCGGTCTTTATTTCCCCCACTCTTTCGTAATGTGCGCTCATTTCCTATCGATACGTGTGATTGCTCCTTCATGCCGACTCAATAACACGCCTGGGGGAGCCCGGGAGAGGTTACAGAGGCAGGGTGCTTTCATAAGTGATTAAAACCGAGCTGAAATTGTTTTTGAGAGGAGAATGAGACCGATACAGACACAATTATTCTAGTCAAATGGGCTTTATTTTGATAATCTAGATAATGTCTCTATATACTCACCGCCCACCACCGTGGACATGACCAAAACAAGCTCTCAATTCAACAACACAAGAATACGTGCCAATTTAGAGTCTGGATATTTGTGAATGATTTGTAATTTGCTGTTTTAATTAGATGAGACGAAAATGAAACTGAAGTAAATTCTGTGGTTTATCATGAATTGTTGTATATCAGTGTTATTTGACATGGAATTTGCTACAAAATCCTTGTGAGAAGCATCAATTAATTCATTATTTTGTTTGTATTTGAGATAGATTGAATGACCTACAGAATGGCATAGAAAAATTAGATGTGAGAATATAATTGGTGATCCTGACAATGTAGATGTGTGCATTTTGTAGAGATTATTCTTTTGTTGTTCGTCATGTATTTAGCCAGAATGATTAAGTATTACATAGGTTAAGACCATCAAAATAATAATGAAATTACAGATGTATACCTGTTGGATTGATTTTGTGTTCTATGTTGAGAAAAACTTTTTTCCAGGTATGATTATGAAAACTTAGTCAAACTGTCAAGAATAATTTTTATTTTGTTACTTTGCAACATTGAATTTCTCCTCCAATTGGATGGAAATAAAAACATTGATGAAGTCGACCGTTGGGAGTGAGTGAGCTGTTAAATGAGTTGCATGAATACCATTATGGCTCTCACCCAACAAGTGCATTTACAAGCCTTTGCCAATCACCAACCTTCTCTTTAAGCTGCACTTATAAACTGTACATAGAAGAAATTGGAATAAAGTCAGGATCATGGAGAAGAGCACTGATACCTGCTTACTCCAAGACTGTTGAAGATTAGATTCCTTGGGCGTTCAAACCTCTGTGTAGAATGATCGTGTACCCGAGGGTTCTCCGCTCCATTGGCCCTCAAGGTTAGATGATGGACAGGGTTGAAATTGAAATTGATCCGTTCAATGAGGTATTGCAAAGCTGGCTTTGAATTAGCCGCCCTGATAGAGGAGGTGAAGCTTTATTCTGAGAATGTTCGGATTAAAAAGATGGAATGGTTTTCTCAGAATCCACTCTGTACTTGACGGGTGCATGAGATATATAGTATTGAAATTGATTTCTGCAAGGAAACTGCAAGAGCTGTAGTTATGTATTGGTACGATTAGACAAGTTGGCTCGTTGGTAGAGCAGTGGTCTTGCAATCGGGAGGTTCTAGGTTCAAAATCCATTCAGTCTGCAGTGCCCCTTGGTAATTATAAGGCACTAACTGTAATACATTGACCAAGTCTGCTGGATGGGACTTTGAGCCATAGGTCCCCTGGTTGCTTACATGAAGGGACACACTTCCTTCCTTATATACAGTGAGTTATCAACGACATCAGATCAGTATACATGTATGTGTGCTACACAGCTATGCGGTCCTCTCCTCACTCTTTTATCAGTGGGTTGGTGGATAGTTTGACTTATTTACAAAACTGTTTACTTACTGTGGGCGGGGTACTATCTATTTTTAATCAATTGTTAGTCCCTCTCCTTTTTCATACTTTTGATATTTTTTGTTAGTCATGTTTCACTCACTTCTTAAAAGTGTAAGGAATACCCAATTTTATTTCCAGGTGATACTCCTCCTTAAAATCTAAATTTGCTGCAGCAGTTTATAATTTCATAACCATATGTATTTATGCATATTGCATATGAATCATAAATTCAAAATCTATTTTTCACTTCTCAAAATTGAAATTTAATGACTTTAATGATTCAATGATTAGCTAGTTTCGCACTCAAAATTACATTAGTGTTCAAGCAGATAGAAACTTTGGATGCTCATCTACCGCCATTGGGAGGAGAAAAGAAAATGATAGTAGGGGCAACCTTTTTCTTAATAAATTTTTGTTTAAGCAACAGAATATTCATACCATTTGAAATTATAGCATCATGGTGAAAATGTGATGCAAATTTACATATTACTATGTGGCAAAAAAAATTAGAAAAATTTTGAATCGATCAAAGTAAGCCTGTGTCTTTTTATACCAGACTGCATGCATTCAGATGCACTTTTGGGTGATAAAATTGGTCTAAAAATGAAATTCTGTCTAAATCAAGGGCACAATTTTCATCTTGTTAAAAATTAAACTGCTCAAAACAATTCACAAAAGCTGATTTTGGAAATCAGACTATGATTATTATGATTATTATAAATTGCAAAACTACATCATACTTGGTGTTTGTGGGAATGAGAGTTGTTATATCCAAATACATGTATCTGACATGTAAGTTGAAAATTAGAAATAATAGTTTGTTCAGCTACAGGAAATTTATACAAAACTTGTACAAAGAAACGTCATATAAAGAATCGTTGTTTAATGAAAGGGGCATACAGACTAGAGAACAACGTTGTATAAAGAAACATTGCAGAAGGAAGCTCATTTTGAAGAGGTCAGTTAACGTGACAGCTTGCCAATCATTAGTGTGCCCAGTTATACGATTTTCGTACAACAGTGCGTTCAGACGAGAGCGGGACCCCGATTCCTTATAGAGTTTTCCTTCATAACAATGCGCAAACGTGATTTGTTATACAATGTTTCTTTATAAAACATTCAGACTACTTACTTATCGTATAGCTTTACGATTTTTGTATAAGTACACGCTGAAATTCGGTAGTCTGAACAAGGGGGTCAGATGAAGCTTACGGCCCTGGAATCGTCATCAGATCTTGTCATAGGCCAGTTATAGAGTCATCAGCCAACCAGACTGTATCTAATTGACTTTTCTTCATCTCTTCTATTGATTGTTGCTGATCCATGCCCACGGCAGACGCTTAAAGGGAAACATCAGGTGGTCACTCATAATGAGGAGGGAAAGAAATATTTCAATTAGAATGCCTGTATTTACAGGAAGAAGTAATAACAATTCTTAGATAATTAGCGAAATGCTTGATGAGTACTGCTCCACAGTACCTCTCTGACCTACTGGCCACCCCTACAGTTTCCAATGGAGTGGTGCAAAGATGCATCCCAAATGCAAAATGCATCTAGTTGTTGAAAATCGTGTTTTATGATTTCAAAGTATTGAAATTAATATATTGAGGTAGAACCATATCATTGGGACATGGAGCTGGTTATTATATCTACTGCCTTGATGAGGCTGATTATAACAAAACTGTTATTCGGATATGTCAGAGTACAAGTTTGATTCAGCAATTATTATCATGCCTCTTGCGCTCGATCAGACACGCCTTTTTGTGCCACTACGTTGTTTCGTTAAGCTACCATCTTACCTTGGATGTTTCAGTAGACATGAGTCATAACTCTTGAAATGTTTATTATTTTATGCCAACGGTAGATGCTTGAAGGGAAATATCAGGCAGTCTTATGAAGGAAGAAATGAAATCGTTTTTAATTAGCTGCCCGTAACGATTTAAATGAGTCATAACTCTGGAAATGTTTGTTATTTTATAGTAGCAGATGCTGTCTTACAGAGGAAATATTACTTTATCTTACAGAGGAAAAATTATTTTATATCAACTTGCACATATTTACATCAAAGAATCAGAACTCTCTAAATGTTTGTTATTTTATGCCAATGGCTGACGGTTAAAGGGAACCATCATTCAGTCATACAAAGGAGAGATTAATGACATTATTTCATAATAATTACCTTGCTTGTGGGCATGTGTTGAAGTGAATCATAACTCTAGAAATGTTTCTTTGTTCTGCCCTCATTTTATTGAGCTCATGCAAGCTTCGATCCTGCAGGAATGTTGTTGTTATTCCTTGACAATATGTATTGATTAAAGCTGTTTTTTTAAAGATTATATATTTTTCATGATTTAGATTAAAATACTAATAATTCTCTGCTAGCTAGATATCAATTTTTGTGGGTTCAATGATTGAGACCTGAAATTACATTTATTATATTTATTATGTATTATTAGAAAACATTAATCACTATAAATTGTAAATATTTCATTCACCTCATCACAAACTTGAGTGGGCTATCCAGCTTTTCACTCTATTCTTGATTTTATATATACTTTTCTATGTTTTATGTTTTGTTTTGATATTGTGAGGTGGAAAATAAATACCATACAATACCATACCACATACAATGTACCAAATATTTTGATATTTTGTGTTATGCTTGTGCTTATTTCGAATCAGATAATTATCTTTTACCCAGAGACTCCATTGCAGGCCCTGCACTTTTTTAAAGAAATTTCTTGTTAAATTTGGCCTGTGTACAAAATTCAGGTCTAAATGCTCACATCAATTAATTATGCGCTCTTAACCGGTCGCCATCTTGGGGTAATATTGATTAGGAAAGAAACAGAGTGGACTCTTTCTTTTAGGGGAGGAATGCCATTGGATGGTATCTTTTACAGGACAATTGAAAAGAAATAGGGATGGACTGCTGTGAGCGGCCATGTATTGAACAGGAGTTTGGTGGAACATAAAATGAAGTTCATTCATTAGTGCCAGAGAGTTGGGTTTGAATACAAGACCAATTTACCGTAGGAGGATATACCCATCACAGTAATTACTCTAGTTCTTCTTTTCTCCCTTCCTTGGACTAAAACTCCAAACCAAATATGCATTCACACTCATCCTTGAGGTTGCTCTGAAACAATGAAAGTGCATGAGATTTCAAATAGGGTATTTTGTGGATTAAGCTTGTATGAACACCTCGATATAAAGCTTGGACAAAACAACGAAACGCTTAATTAAGAAAGAAGTGAATGCAGTGATTGAATGAAGGTCATTTTAAAACTTCATTAATATCCTCTATATAATAATAATAATAGTTGATCAATCATATTTCTGAACAATGTTAATTGAAGAAAACATATATCACATCAATATTGCTTGAAAATGATCCGGATAGCATTTCAAGTCAAAACTGTGCATCACCGAAGAATATTAATTTTTAAAAGAGCTACAAATAAATGACAACAATGCATTCTCAAACAATTTTAGAGTGTATATGGATATCTATATTTTGGCTCAACTGGTCTTTTACAGTGTTTCTATCATTGTGTAAGTGGCCCTAATTATACCATGTTGTGGAGTGTTGTGAAGTGCTTTGTATTACTGCAAGGAAAAGGTGCTATACCAAATACCTTGTGGATCGGATTGGGTTGGAAAAGACGTTTTGAAATAAAGCAAATGTGAAAACTATGGTCAAGTGCAACATTGCTCAAATTAGAAACATCCAGAAACATAGCATGACCGTAACATTGCAAATCCTCAAACTTTTAGTGGTGAACAAATTAAAAATTCATGTATTTCCTATCCACAGCAATTATTTTCCACCATTGTTAATGCCCAGCAGGCCTCCGCCCGATCAAGCCAAGGTTGTTCGGGCTGACTGGGAATTAACCAATCAAGCTAAATAGATCAAAGTACAGGAGCCTGGACAACCTATCATCACATTTACCAATCTCAATTGTGAATCCATCCTTTAATGCTTGCACCTGACCGAGTTTAGTTTCACGCCATGAGGGTCCTATCAGCTATGGCCACCTTTTCCTTGCAGTGTTTCCAAGCCTTGGTTACCTAGAGTTTAAAAGAAAAAGTTTCATTAGTGGATATATCTTTTTAAAAGGCAGTTTACCCCCATCATGAGAGAGCAAGGCTTAAAGCCATATACTGTGCTTGAAGCACTACGTCTAAATCCACTCTAGTGCCATCTCAGATCAGCTGAAGCAGTATGGTCCTGTAACTTCCTGCCTCTGTAGCTGGGCTGTTGGTTCTCGCATCAAGTCCTCTGTCTGCGAAGTGGGAATTAGGTATCGGGTATGTACTGTTAGCAAGTTGACCATGAGATGATGCTGAGCAATAAACATCACGCTAGGAAAGTTTATCAGTTCAGACAATCTCCACCTGTACCATTAAAGCTTCTCTAAACAATTCCATTTCAAAGCAATGAATATTATTTTTTAGCTGTATCCTGTCAAAAATGTCCCCTTAGACTCTTAATTGTCCTCTTAAAATATATTTGCACATTTGTGCAAGAACGTAGCGGATGCCAATGGTTGTACTTCAAATCATATGTCGATCAGTTCCTCGGCGTTATCCAATTATGGGGGAACTCACACAATTTAATTTTGGAATGCCAAGGCTAGAACTATATACCATGACATTTATTGAGCACGAGTTAGTGATTGGATAATATTATAGACATTGCATCAATATATTTCACTAAAGAAGATCTACATACACGTTAAGTGACGCTGACCTACAAGTAGGACACAAATGCGTGAACGAAGTGGACTGTTTTATATATTATAATTATATTATTTTCAAATCATTTAAAAACTTGAAATATTCTAACATAAAGAATACTAAACTACAACTTATTAGGAGCTGATAAAAATGATTAAAAAGTGCAGAAAACCCTGATCTATGTCGATGGGCATTTTGGAGTGTTTCTCGAGCATCGGGTAATGTCATTTCTGCCTCTTGCTCCGAGTGTAATGCAGTCTAATAGATATGAAAAAAGTGAAAATGAAATATGTTAGGACGTGAGAGAGTGTTGGAGAATTACGGCTTATCGGGATTATTTGCCCCGTAACCTTGTCTGTCAGGACCGGTATCCTGGTATCATTGTGACAGTTCAGGGATGCATGGAGCGGGGATGCAGGAGAGAGTAATGAGAGATTACATCATGGGAATGGCAAAAAGTCTCTGGGCTTGTGATGCACAAGTGGCCAAAGATTTTTGGTATGATAGGAATGAGGCAACATGCAAGTATAGAGAGTATAGAATAATTATTTTTTTAAAAAGGAAAGAAAGTGGACACTCTTCATTGTTCACAATTTTCTTAAAAACTGTCAATATAATATAATAATATATCTATTAAATTGAAGGAAACGAATACTATAACAAATTTTCTTTCAGCCAGCCCATCAAATGCAGTAGTTTGTATTAACCAGACAGTTGTAGGTTCCCTGTATTCATTGTAACTTGTTATAATTGACAACAAGGTCTACGAAACAGGGCCAATGCCTTGGTCCCCAATGATACCCATGTGTCCATTTTATAATGAATGATATCAATAGGCATTAGCAAAGTAGAGGTTTGTGGTAAATGAGGTTAAAGTGCTATGTTTGTAGAGAGAATTAGCTTCCTTTCTGGTTCTATTCTTTACCTGGACCCCCTGTAGATTCCTGGTGTTGGTGGATTTTGTCCTCTGGGAGAGTTGCAGACCTGTACAGCAGGGGGTCTCACCTTAGTGTTAAAGATACTACGTCCCTTTTGCAGCCAACATCAAATTATGTAGAACTTTGCAGGAATTATGAATATGTCATGTATGTCCTATCTGTGAAATTTAAACGTTAGCAGTGTCCTAATATTCAAATTATGCAAGGAAACCCGTTAACTTGCTAGACTTCACTGTCAGACACTATTGAGTGACTGACAGGCTTTTTCATCTTTGGTAATAACATACATAAAATGAGCTGTAAAGGGTACATGAGCATTTGTCTACATCAATAACCCACTTCTTGTAATGGCCAAAATTAAACTGATTGAATCTTTGCCCAGCATAAAACGTACGACCATTCGGTACAATGGTCTGAAAAATCAAACTATTACTTACTGGCTCTATAGCTCCGAAGTCGATTTGACAACTAATAGTCGTTATTTTCCCACTTAAAGACATTTTCAAGCCCCCCTTTTAGGGAAGTTCTAAATTAGTATTGTCTTTCAAATACCGTTGGAATTTAATCTTTTCATTTTTTCGCCTGCAAATGGGACATAGTATCTGAGCATGTTCACACAAAGAATATTTACGTTTGAAAGAACGCTTCTTCGATCAAACCGTAGCTACCCGTAGCTAGTATGTTCTTGTATGATTATAGTGAATGATTATATCGTTGAATATGCAATGAAAAAACGTGCGTTGTGTTTTCCAGTGCAAGGTTTTGATTCAAGACATCCTAATACCTGTATTGTTCACACTGACCAATACAAGCTCAGCGGTAAAGCAGACTGAGGAGAATATATTATATTAACTGCGTTTCAATATACCCATTATTATATGCACGAAATGTTGTAACTTAGAAATGGGTATGAACTCTATTGACTAATTATAGATTGTGAATTTAAAAAAAGAGTACATTTTAATTAGAAAAATCATACTTATGATAGTAAATATAAGCAACTGTAGGTACATATGTGAACTGGTCCCTTGTCAATTTCATTGCAAACCATTTCAGCAGGGAGTCCTCTCTCTAATTAGACCATGGAGTATTGTTCCTAAACACCTCCAATTGATTCTATAAACAAACTTTGTACTAACCACAACCACTGTTGTATTTGTAGGACAACAATTACCACAAGGAACTGAATTGCTATGATGATCCTAAACTTGGAATCCAAGCGATGATTTCAAATGAATTGATATTATATCGAAACGCCTTTAAATATCCACTGATCACAATTTGAAGATAGTGAATATAAATGCACAAAGGCTCCTCCATTATCACATGTCACCATACCTCCCGCTGTTTTGGGTCTTTTGTAGTCTTTGTCCGAGGATGCCCGTTGCAGAGGTGTTCAACAGGGGGTCTAGCCGGAGGGTACATGCTCCCAAAGGGATTACCTGAATGAAATTGAATGAGAGGGGAGTGGTGTATGTATTCTGCTTTGTAGATCCAGTGGCTCTGCACAGCCATACAGCAGGGGGTTCCCCTTAGGGCTTAGTGTCCCCACGAGACCGACTCATAGTCTACAGATTCAGGCTACTTTCCAACAAGAGATGATATTTTGCTCGATCTGACGACATTTCCATCAGGCTTATTTTGGAGAACTTTGATAGATGTATATAAAGGCTCTTGACTCTCATACGAGATGTCAGAGGTTCCATCCTTGCTTGGTGCTTACATCCTTGGACAAGGTGTGTTGTCCATATTTGTCCCCGTCGACCCAGGTGTATTATAATACAATGGGTACCTGGCAATGCTGGGGCAATAATAATTGCAGGGCCTATAGGAAGAACAGACTTCTCTTGGTAAATAAGATTATTATTATAGTATTTTTGTCAAATATACATGTATAAGTTTAGGAATCAGGTTTGATTAAGTTTAGGGGTTATTTTAGACTTTATGGATAGGCAGAGTTTGATCAGGGGGTTGAAGTTATAAATTCAGTGATATTAGAAAATGATGGTGGAGCAATACAACCTTCCTTCAGCCTATGTACCATCCAGTCCAGAGCCAGTTACATGATACCAGAAAATCACAGTTCTTTGCAACAAAATACAAACTAGGTCGGTCTATAAAACAGAGTGGCTGCATGTTCAGTGTCAGAAGGGCATTCACTCTGTGTAACGGTATGTGAGTAGTATCTCCCTTCTGGCTCCAAACATATGATATATTTGTGACATTCATTCAATGCACTTTTTAAGAAGATGTAGAAGGATTGTTCATGGAAATCATGTCACCCAATTTATCTTCTTAAAGCAATAAAAGATGGTATGAAAAGACATATATTCTCAGGAAAAAATGTATTCTTCTCTCATTCTGAGTTGCCAAGTTCTTTTTCCCATCCTATCAGTGAAGATATGCTGATGTCATGTTGAATTCATTGTTATATTACAGCCTCATTCATCCATTCTTTCTCCCAAGACTCCATGTCCATTCATAATGTCAATCATAAAGCAAGGGTATACTCATCAATATTTCCCTGGAGCCTTAATTGATCGACTGGCCTGAGATGACCCGAACCTTCTTTGAGGACCTATTAGTCTGCTTGCACAGGCTCTAATTTGACACTGGAACACAATTCCATGAAGTCTTGAACTGAGCCTAACTCTGCCAGTCTCTGGCTAGGTCAGGAGCAGCTAAAGTACAGAGCCTATGGTGTGAAGTAGACTGTACAATCTGCATAGTCTCACAATACAGACTCTGTCAAGCACTAGGACGGACAAGGGTTTGTGCCTGAAAACTAAGACGACCCAACCTTCCTTATGCCCAATAGACCGATCTCTTTCAATCTTTTTCATTCATGCTAACGGTCCATTTAGTAATCTGACTGTTGGAGCAATATGCAATATCACACACTCACTTCAGAGATAGGTGAAGCGATGTCTACAGGTTCAATCAATGAGCATTCACTCATGTTTCCCCATCCATTGAGAGTAGAGAGCTGTCTTCACACTGAAGCATTTTCCAGGAAACTAAGTAAAGTTTGAGAAGACTAAAATGTTGAAAATTAAGTTCACGATAACCAAGGTCTAGATAACCATTTACAGAAAATCACACAGTGAAAACTAAGTTCATGAAATTACAGATCTATAAAACCAAGTCCACAACAATCGAGATCATTTGTGGGGAAAAAAATATTTTCTAGCATGATTTAAAGTGGTCATACACACCTGATTATCTGTAGAAATCAGGTTGTGAGAACATTCTGAAGACTGCAGTTATTTTTAGATTGAAGATATTGAAAATGATGCTAGAACTTTTTTGTTTACAGTCTATCCATTAGAAAATGATATTTTCCAGATGATATTGAATCTTTATTATGAATGTGGTTGATGAAGAGCCAAGTTCCCTGCACTGCATAATACTGTCCCCCAAGGAGCTTTGTGGTATGAAAAACACACTCCTGGGCTCTAGTTAAGTGCTGGCAAATGAGGCGGGAGAGATGGCGTGAACTGTACTTAAAGATAAAGACCAGTTCTGGTCATGCGATTGCATTGTGAAAGAAACGTTGTGGAATCGATCAGAAAAGGTTGATCATCTAGCATATAAGTATTGGTGTGTACTGCAAGGTTCTGGAATCATCAAAATGATAAGAAATTTGGCCCAGTCTTGGTAAAGTTACAAGCACTGTACACAGAAAGATGTATATGGGACTACGGGACCACGTGCAGGATATCTATTTGGTCCCAATAGATATAATAATTTACCAAATATATCAATTAGTAGGCGGTTTCCCGACTTTCCCGGCCAAATTTGTATCATCACGTATTAGTCAAAACATATTCTTTCACATGATTGGTAATGAGAGCTTCCATTTCATTTTTTGAGAGAGGGGCATTTCCAAAACTGATCTTTACCTTTAATTTCAACTGTACCATAAATAATCATGAATGAAACTGTACTATATTTCAGATGTACCATGAATAATCGTAAATGAAAATTGCATAATTTTTTTCTAGGCAAGAAGAAAATGCTTCAGGTACCAGAAATATGTTCAAAATATCCATATTTTGTGAAAAATTTGTCTCTCTCCGCAGAAAATTATGTTTATTTTTTCAAAGGCACCTTTAAATTTTGTTTAGCAATTGGCATCATTCTTTTGTCAGTAGGGATCATGACGGTTCTGTAATTTCTGCTCACTTTTGTAATGAATGTTTTTGTATGTCCATTCAAATTGTTTTGTAAGAACATCTGCTTGGTTTTCCAATTGTCATGACTATCCACAATATTTTACAAGATAAAATCCTTTTTTTGCTTTGAAACTTGACGTTAGAAAATTGATTCCTTCCATTATTTGCGTGTTCCAGAAAATGTGATCTTCTTGAAAATACACAATGGAGTCATGTAGCATTCCGAAGCATTGTTATTCTTCAAGTGCAGACATTCATAATTCACATTGTCACTTCCTTCCATTATTTGCCCGTTCCAGAAGATTTGATCTTTTAAAAATACACAATGGAGTCATGTAGCATTCTGAAATATTCTTGTCTTCAAGTGCAGATATTTTAACATAATTCACTGTGATTGAGCAAAACCTCAAATGGCTGACAAAAAAAGCAGTACAGTGTGATGAAAATGTGGAGGTGTCATAGTGGAAAGGGTAAACACCAGATTAGAGATGTAGAGTTAGTGATACATTCCTCAGCACAGTAGTTATCTACTGAAGAAAGGCATTTCATATACTTTACTTCTTTCCACCCAGGTGTTAAATGGCTACCTGGTATATGGTGAAAATGTCATGATGGTTTGTTCAGCATTTTCTGTGCCAGTTTCATGGCTGGAATGTTCACCAGGGAGTGGAGAATGTGCATACATTGTTTGTGGACAAACCTTTAATAGTCTGATGAAAGGGGTCATGATAATGATATATCTGTAAAGCACTTGATAGGCATTTTGCATTAATTGATCAGGATTATTGATAGTATAAATAGTAGTAGTCTACAGTCAAAATAACACAGACCCTGTATTCTAACTTTCAACATTTAGTGCCTGCAGAGCTAGACCAAGTTCATGTTTATACTTAGAGATGGTCTGATTTGGCCCATCCCCTGTGAAAACATGACAATGTTATGGGAAGTCATCAGAGACGGCGGAACGCATCACTTTACCAGGAGAGACAGATCTCGGATGATGTTTGAACAAACACGAGATGGGTATCGAGGAGATAGAGGATGGGAGATGTTCCAACATTTCATGTTTTAACCCTTTGCATCTGGTGGCGTACATTGTAATAATGCAGGATGTGTTAGAGGGAAAATTAATGCTGTAAGGAAGACATTGTCAGAACTTGTATGTACTTTTGTAGTAAATTATTTGGAATGTCGCTCCTGTGTATTCTGTAACTTTAACCATCTTCGCTGGTTGGGATGTGGGCCAACAAAACTTTTCTGCAGCTAACATTTTAAACCATCATGGAATTGTTGAATTTCACATGGAGAGAGAGAGAGAGAAAGAGAGAGAGAGAGAGAGAGTGTGTGTGTGTGTGTGTGTGTGTATGTGTGTGTGTGTGACAGAGAGGTATATATAAAGAAAGAGAGAGCAAAATAGATGTTGAAAGATGAGAGAGAAGGAGAGAGAAAGAGAGAGAGAGAGAGAGAGAGAGAGGGAGAGGGACATAAATAGAAAGAGGGAGGGGGAGGGGGTTGTGAAGAAATAAAACTGCAGAAACAAAAGAGAATATTCAGCAGTCATTGGATGAATGCCCTGTTGGCTGTTATCAGATAATAAAGACATAGTGAAAAAAGATGAAAATGAAGGAAATGGTTATGATAATATGTATGCATTAACATTAATACCCAGCTGCTACTTAAAAACAAAACTTATTATTCAAATCAGCAAAACAGTCATTTTGGTAATCACGCAAAATAAGATAAGTCATGAGAGAACTGTTGATCATAAATGGAAACATGCAGCATATTAGAAAGGATAGGGCGTGTCATTTTTCTGGAATGTTCCACAGAGCCGTTTGTCACGTGATGCACGTTTCAAGCCTCGCAAGCATGTCTCATCTGAGAGAACCATTATTGCATGTAGCTGTCAAATACTAAACTGATCTGCAGGTCCTCAATCGAAATTCTGATATTAAAATATGATTCTAAGACCTCTGAGATCAACACCAAGTTTAAAGGAACCAAACCTTTGCTTGGTCATAGAATTGATATACTTGCAATTTTGGGTTTGACAGGGATTGAGAAAATATTGCAATATCAAGAGATATTTGTTTAATATTTATTGTTTGAATACTCGAGGAACAGGGAAAAAAAGGAAAGATAAATGAAAGTTTATGCTTTGTTGTCAGTAGGAGGTAGATTGTAAATTTAAGGGAACTCACATTCTCTCTATCCCTGCGACCTGTTACAAACAGAAAGGATCGATGCACAACTTAGCTCGGTTTTCCCTGAAAGTCAGTAATTGAAAAACCAGCACATGATATTTATTTTTAAATTCATGATCCTGCTCATTGAATGTGTTGTTTCGCATATCCTGGGACATGTTACTGTTCATCCGGTATGCTCATTTAAAATACTTGTAATGGAAATATGATCGTTAATGCACACCTTGAGGATTAAATATAATTAGCATGATAAATGAGAGAGAAAAAAACAAACATGATTACTTTCACACGGCCCATTCCTGGGGGGTGTTTCACAAAGACTAAGATCGACTTTAAGTTGGACTTAAGTATAACAGGCCGTTCGTGCCATTGTTTGCTCTCACCATTATGATCTTTAGATAATATTTTTTCCTTCAATAATGAATTATCAAAAATGTAAGTTTTGTAGATTTTTACCATGATTTGTACGTCCCTTGAGAGACCAATGCCAGTAAATGATGAGAGAAAACAATGGCATGAACGGCCTGCTATACTTAAGTCCAACTTAAAGTTGATCTTAGTCTTTGTGAAACACCCCAGATGCACTTGTAATATTTTTCTTGATTTTGCCTTCCAAAATATTCAATATAGGCCCTTTATTTTCTGCTAGTTTTTTTTAATCATCCATCTACAGTACTTATGTGCACATTCAGTGCATTGAAAATGGAAAAATGAACAATCTTTGAAGCTACATGGAGCTCAATATGTGTGAAAAACCGCCTTATTCCTTTCCGGAATGTGTCATGAAATGTATTAAACTTAATCACAGATGGAGTTAGGGAGCACCACCGACATTTGACCCTCCCCCTCCTCCTCCTCAAAATCCCTGATGTCTTACTTTCAGTACACCTTATGAAATAAGCCTCATAATTTGTTGTTATGTGCTCCTCTTTTGAATTAAATTTAGACCAAATAGCACTAGAAAAACCTTTTTAATAATGTGTATAGCTTGTCAGAAATATTTTGGAACTGTGCCCCCCATTTGCAGAATGCCTCATCCACCTTGATCGAATAAATCATATGTTTGGAGCCGGAAGGGAGTTTACACTGCTTTAAAGTATGGGAGTTAATGCCCTTCTTGCTCCTAATAGATGAAAAACATTTACAAGTCTATCATCAAGACACCACACAGACAAGAGTTCATGTCCGCAAACTGATCCTAATCTACGGGTATTATTCTTGGTCCATCTCGTTACCGTCTTAATCTGCCTCAATTCTACCCGTGGAACATGACCTCCCTGTCTGTCATCCCGTCTGATCCTCGGTGGATCAGTGATTGGGTTATCCCGAAGACAGATCCAGGTCTAGACTGTCTTCTTACCCCTTGGAGATAATTAATTGCCTGTGATGCTCTTCTTACACTGTACATGCATTCCATTGGAGACATTGAACTCAATATATTGATTTGTACCTTAATTCTCTTTAGTTATGACATTCCAGAACTACAAATAATATCTCTTATTGTCTAGAAGAGATATCATTTTACTCAGTTCTATTTGTGTTAATCTTACAAAAATAATAATAGAGTATTACAATTGTTTTGATACACAAAAAAGCAAATTAAAAAATATTTTAAAAAAGAGCAGTAAACAAGCATCAGATTGCATCATAGCAGTAACGTTTCTTGATGCTATTCTTCTTTCCAACTTGTAGTAGACCTATATATTGTTTGAACATTCTCCACCCAGCCAGTAAGAACTAGAGGATTTTTTTAAAGGATTGTTGGTAGTGTTTGTTGAAAGTTTAATCTTTGTTTACCTTTCCAAATATATGAAAAGGATGTTTCAACTCAACTTGATCATGGGGATGTAAACTATAAGATGTAATGGCATAAGATCTACTTTTATGAGGTAGATACCTTAGAATCTTAGCTTATACCATTTACTTTCCAGTCATGTGACCTTCTATTTTTGTTGGGTATCTTAGCACTGAATCTCATTAATCAAATTTTCTGCACATTACCTGTGCATGAGCTGTATAGATTTTTGGAGAAGGTCACAGACGAGAATGCTTCCAGCCATGACAAACCAACCAGGAGTGTACCCATCTCATGTCTGGATCTTTAACCTCCCCCATCCCCTTTGTGCCAATACGAATCTGAAGATGTGTCCCAAATCAGCTAGATATTGAGCCAGAGCTTACCCATCAGCCTCTTTAGTGTGTCTAGTCTATTATATGACCACCAACTACCCTATGTACTGCTTGGTTTACTTCATCTATAGCCTTACATCCCGAACCAAAGACCCGATGGAACGAAGTAAGCCTGCTGTTTTGATGTTGCTGATGTTTTTCCAATACATCCTGAAATTTCCATTTAACTGACATAAATAACAAGAGGATTGGAAATCTTGTTATATTTAGACCGCTGTTTTGCTGGAGGATATTTTACAGATTACTTTCGTGAAAGAGAAAGGAAATATAGAAGATTGGAAGACTCGATTTAGTGGCAGTGCACTTTGACTATCCCATCTGCTCTTCATTACTCATGCCATGTAAGTCTAACAACATCTTCAGGACATGACCACGTGTTGCCATGGCGATTCGTTACCCTTCCACATCTTCATGAGATGAGTCCTCCCTTCATCACTCCTAAAACAACAACCGGAGGACAGCATCGCTTGTTGCTATAGTGATGAAAACATCATTGGTTCATCAATTATCATGTCAGCAATATCACATTTAGAACTGCATGATATTTCTTTAAGCTTTGACTGAAAAAGAGAATTAATTTTGTAAGGGATGAGTTGCACTTTGATTGCCAAATACATAGTTTCCCTAAAAATCATCAGAAACTTGTATACAGAAACTTGAAGTAGCTCTGATATGAAGAATGAGTACTAGCTATATCTTGTGACCAATTTTGTTTTAGATAGACTTGATTTTGATTAGTATTGATACAAATTATATGTATGCTTTCTGAGATGAGTATATTGATAGAGGAGTGTGATGAATCATCTTTTCAGATATATTATAATTTTCTGCATAAAATACATGCTATATTCCTCATCAAGTCTAGCTGCGCACACTACAAGGTGAATACACTATTCCATACCCCCAAAGTAATTTGAGCTGGAGTTTATGGAAGATTCCATCAAAATCATAGCATGTCCAACTGGTTGATATGATTTTAAAGCAATGGATAGTTTTTGCAATGGTTCCAAAAATACATTTGGGTAGGAGACATACTGACATAGACACTTGTTGCCATGGCAATGCACTAATAATTCTTACAAAGTGTCACAAAACAACAATATCCAGAGGGGGGAGGAAGAGCAGTCAACAAGGGTGTGGATATTGATGCAGCTGATGGAATATGTCCATTCAACCATTAATAAATAGATCTCCTTAGGGAGAGAGAAGGGAATGAGAGAGAGAGAGAGATAGAGAGAGAGAGAACTGGAAGAGAATGAGAGAGAGAGAGAAAGAGAGATAAAAAGCAGACATGGAGAAGAAGTAGAGGAGAGAGAAAGGGAAAGAGAGCTGGAAGAGAAGGAAAGAGAGAGAGAGAGAGAGAGAAAGAAGAAAAGTGATCAGATATAAGAGGACAGAAATAAAAAGGAAGATTGAGATAGAGAAGGACAGAGAGAAGAGATAGTGACAGACAAACAGAAGAGACGGAGAAGGAGAGTGAGGAGGGATGGGTATGAAGAGAGAGAGGGAGAGAGAGGGCTCCAGGCACAAGGAGAGGGGATGGGGGTATTTTCTTGTGACTGAAAATATCCAAAGGTCAAGGAGTGGCCCAAAAAAGACAACATCACCCTCAGGACAGATGCTTTCTGACCTACTTCTAGATTTGTCTCTTCCTCAGACACTATTATACTCTTTTCACACTTGTTTTGCTTAACCCTGTACTTTGCTTAGCCCCGTACTATCCTTAACCCCGTACTAACTTTTTTGGCTTTTCTCACTGCAATTCGTTAGCCCCGTACTAGCCATAGCGTGAATATTCATTAATTCGCTCCACTGCGTAGTCCCGGACTATTTTTCGTTTCTGTTCTCATTCATTTTGCTTGGCACCGCAATTGCGGAGTTAGCACCACAATTGCGGGTTAGCCCTGCTATTTTGCAGGGCCAGCTAACCCGTACTATAGGTGGGGCTAGCCCACTTTGGTAAAAACTTGTCTGAACAGAAAGTGGAATAAGCTTAACCCGGACTATAGGTGGGGCTAAGACCCCTTTAACCCCACCTATAGTCCGGGGTTAAGCAAATTTTGCCAGTGTGAAAAGAAAGTGGAATAAGCTTTACCCGGACTATAGGTGGGGCTAAAGGGGTCTTAGCCCCACCTATAGTATGGGGTTAAGCAAAATTTTGCCAGTGTGAAAACAGTATTAGAGAATCTGGCTGTAACATGTACTATCTCCAATTACACGGTCTCCAAACCGAAGATGGTATTATCCACGAGTTTGTAAGTCCAGCGAAGATTTTTATTGGGATTTATATGTACTTGAAATCATGATAAGCTCCCAATTATTCCACTAATATTTTGTGAACTCTGTATTGACTTGAAATTCTGCAGGCATACATTGTACTATTTTAGACCTTCAACTTGCTGTTTTAGGTTCACTAGTAAAGTAACCCTCGCTATAACACCTCTTGTTTCTTCATTCAAATTTCATGTGGTTATAATGGAATATGGTATGACTTTATAACTACCATCATCAGACTGGATGATTGCCTATTTCCTGAAGCCCTCAACTCTATGTATCTACAAGAGCACATGAAAGACATTGTCACAGGGTGTAATGAAATAGGGTCTGTAAAAGTAGTCATCCTCCTGTTCAAGTTGAGTTCAGAATCAGAAGGTCTTATACTGTGTACATCATGGCAAGAGCCAGAAAGACATGATATCACTGGACAAAGAGAGAGAGAGAGAGAGAGAGAGAGAGAGAGGGGGGCGACAATAGAAATGGTCAACTTCAATTTGTATGTAATGTACATGTATTTGTGGAATGTTTTTGATTGTACCTCTTTGTCAAGAGCTGGAAAGACAGAATTCAGTGATTAGTCAAAATAACACAATTTGAGTAATTGAGTAATTACTAAAGGACATCACACTGCACCAAAAGATTAAATCTGTAGGTATGCCAACATGTTTTGTACAGGTCATGTTGTGCCCTACGTTCTTGCAGGCTATCATCTTGATATCTTGATATATAAGAGCTAGAATGGCATTAATTGTCTCACCGCATCTCACCGCATCACACCACATCTCAAGTTTATTTAACCTTCATACAGGCAATTAACAGTATGATGAGGGTTATGTGTCTGGACACTTTACAAAACTAAAGCTTTCTCTCTTGCCAATGGAATTAATGAAAAATATTCATCAAATAGCACTAATCATCATGAATATTTGTCCTGTATGATACCATCCAACATAAGTCTTAGAAGATTTATGAAATATTGCTTGTAAACTTCTTCAAAGCAAGTGCTGTTTTAAATCAACTGTCCGGACACACAATGTATGGGGTATACATTTTTCATGAGCTTTCTTTGATCTCCTCACCCTATTTCCTGACTTCCAGGATAATGCTTCGCTAATGTATTCTATAGGGATATTAGATAATTATTCTTGCTGTTTTGGCACTTGATCATGATATGCATCACAGTTTTTCCCCTATTCGTAAAGAGACCTGAAGTGTTTTTGCTCCTATACGGGAGAGGGATGATGATGATGATGATGATGATAGTGGTGGGGACTTGAGAGAGATGAGCTTGTGGGATGAGGTCTTCGCACCTCATCAGCCGGTGGTGTGAAAGTAGCGATGTATGCCAATGTGAAGGACATTTTTGGTTCCATTTTTTTATGGGGATAGGGGGGATGCACATCACAAAATATACACAATCAAAGGGCAAGTTTATCAGTTGTGTACCTAGGTATCTTTGCAAATGGGTTTTGAAATGGGAGGAGCACATGCAGGCTCATTAGGCCCCCTATATCTACCGCTGATGTATATGCTAGCTGGCATCTATAGGGAGAGGGTGCAAATTAATCTTGGTGCATCTTTGCCACTATTGGCACAACATAATACGGTTTGGTATGAGTTATACCAGTTACTCATTGATATTAGAAGCATTGTTACACTTAGCCGTGAGCATGCTAGTGCTCATAAAGCCACATGGTTTTGATTTCCTAGATTCCCATCCACATTTTAAAAAAAAATAGGCAAAGGGGGGGGGGGTGGCAACCTGTTATTTGGTATTTGATCTTTATTCATTTTTAACAATATTTCCTCCTGAATAACTCTAAGGGGCATTTTTTACACATATATCAAATATGTCCATGCACTATACAGAGGCTCAAAATAAGTTGAAATTGCACTCCATTCTGAATTTTTTTCAAAGTACTTTATTGCCGAAATTTTTTTCAGATACTTCTTTATTTTATGTCTAAACAAAAATATCAAAACAAAAATATAAAAATGTCTGCTGAGAGCTAGAGGGGTATTGAGTGATATTACTTTCAAACAGAGCTAATGCTCCATTCTGACTCTAAACAGCCAGAGGATGAAAGGAAGGCAGGCAAGACAAATGAAGCAGGTGAGAAAAATGAAATAGGAGGGGACAAGAAACAAGGAAACAATTTTGGGGACAAATGTATTCTTATCAACCATAGCATTTCAAAGTGATGAGAGGAATCATACCAAGAGGCCTGCTTTCATCAGCTCGAGATTGCCAAATAACCCGCTATTTCAACTATCCCGATCGCAAATTATCCAGCTAATTTGCGTCTTCATCAGCCCGCAGTTGCAATTAGCGGGATATTTGGTCGAGATGGTCATCCCAAGATATCTTGGGCTAGTTGCAAAATATCCAGCTATTTGTCCGGTTCGTCTTCACCAGCCCGAAGACTCGCACTATGCGCGAACGCTGAGCAAAATAACTCGAGCTAATTTCTCAAGCTTGAAATTCATGAAACTCGAGCTGATGATGACGCGATTTGTAACTTCGGGCTTATTTCCCAAATCAGAAATAGCGGGCTATGTGGCAATCTCGAGCTGATGGAAACAAACCTAAAGTGTATTTTGTCCTCAGAGGCTTTGGGACTTCATATTACAAAACCCAATGGGAGATTTACGCTCGTATATTCTCTCCCCCTTGCTAGATGCACACATTGATTAATAGAGTGATGCAAAGCCAACATCCATTGAGGGAGTGATCTCAAAGGTCTCTTTCTAGAGACATGAGGTCTGTTCTCATTAGCCTGAGTTTTCAAAGGAGCCCAGTGCCCACTAATTCTGATGCAGAGAAATTTATTTGATCTCAAGTAACTCACGCTAATTTGCAGTGAAGTTGCAAATATTTCACTGCCAGGGTCCGGAATTTAGTTTACTATTACCAAACAAACTAAGGCTTGTTTGTGAAGTAAGACACTCTTTGGCCAATTATTAGCAGGCTCTGCCAGACACACTTAGACCAAATAGCTTCTGTCTGATGTCCTTGCTTAGGGTGCGTTTATCGGGTCTTGCCATCAGATATGTACATATCGAACCCCACTATCGAACCCCACTATACGAACGTGATTCTCGGGATGTCGCGTTTATCGTCTCTTCACGATTCAAAATAAAGGCCTTGTCTCTGCCCAGCTGCTTTGCGCCGTTTGACCTTGGAAGCGGATTAGCCTGGGAAGGTCCATAGAGCTATATGGGAAGGTCCGATTTGTATGTGGGGTTCAAAACAGCTTTGCGTTTATCGTGTCTCAGAAACGTGATTCTGGCTGTATGTCACATTCAAAACGCACCTTTTTCGGCGTTACAATATGCCCATATCTAAAGACGTTTGAAATAGGGCTTTGCGTTTATCGCCTTAAAAATTTGCCTGAAAGACGTTTGAAAACGCTGATTCTAGGCAAAAATTTGGTCGATAAACGCGACCATAGACTACTGGTATGCTCATCCTGACATGCTGAAGTTTGAGTTAATTCCTTATGGAAACAGGCATAGCATTATACTGAAAGAGATAGTCGTGACACGTACATGCATGCACGCTCAAGGGTCAGTTCATGGAGCTCGAAATAGTTCCCTCCCACATATGGAAGCAACGTACTACTTGTATTTTGGACCCCATGATCATTCAACCTATAAACCTGAGCAACTTCCAGTGGCATAACTATCTCTCTCAACTGGCTTTAAAGATAAAGACCAGTTCTGGTCATGCGATTGCATTGTGAAAGAAATGTTGTGGAATCGATCAGAAAAGGTTGATCATCTAGCACATAAGTATTGGTGTGTACTGCAAGGTTCTGGAATCATCAAAATGATAAGAAATTTGGCCCAGTCTTGGTAAAGTTACAAGCACTGCATGTACACAGAAAGATGTTTATGGGACTACGCGACAACGTGCGCGATATCTATTTGGTCCCAATAGATATAATAATTTACCAAATATATCAATTAGTAGGCGGTTTCCCGACTTTCCCGGCAAAATTTGTATCATCACGTATTAGTCAAAACATATTCTTTCACATGATTGGTAATGAGAGCTTCCATTTCATTTTTTGAGAGAGGGGCGTTTCCAAAACTGGTCTTTACCTTTAATTGGGAGCAGGGATTGCTTGGCTTGGCTCAATGGAAACAGGAAACTGCAAACTCTCACATTTTTCTTAACGTGTAGTCCAGAATCTGGCAGATTTGATTTCAACAATCTCCACAAATACGATCTCCCCCTTGCTACTTGGTGCATGCCGTAAATGGTCTGATCCCCAACTTTGTTCTCTTGGTTTGCACTGGGCATTTTAATCGGTGGATCATGCTATCTTCAGCTTGCAGCAGGTGTGGGAGAGACCACGAAATAAGATCAAACCTGGCCAAATTCTGAACTACGAGGAGTGCTGATTGATTGGTCACATATCTCATGCTCGAGGTTGTTTGGGCTAATGGAAAGTCACCCATTGGGTGATGCGCAGCCAACATCCATCCGGGGAGTTAGAATCCCCAAAGCATCTCTTACTAGAGAGATGGAGACAAATTTGATTGAGTGGCAACATCCATCAATGTATTTGGCTGATAGAGCGTAGTTTGCCATGGTCAGTCACAGGTTTTTCTACCACATGATAATGCTCCGCTGACGATTTACTCTGCAGTCGATTGCCTACACCAACCGCATGCCAAACTTCAATCCCTAACCCTAACTGTAATCCTAAACCTAACCCTAACTGTAATCCTAAACCTAAGCCTAACTGTAATCCTAAACCTAACCCTAACTGTAATCCTAAACCTAACCTATAAGCCAATTGCAACCCTAATTCTAACCCTATGAATGAGAGGCTGCTACAAATATCACTGGTCAATGACAGGTCATCTGGTCACTATATACCTACATGTAATACAGGGTCTGAATGATCATGGCCACAGACTATATTTTAAAACTGTAGCTAATATCACCAACTTAGGTAGCCTTTGCTCAGGTGTCCATGTATATGGCTCAAAAGTAAAAATAGTGTCTGTTTTTTGTAGACTATAATTATGTAGGTGGATCAATGCAACAGCTGGACCCCGTGCTAGTCTGTGTTTTTAGACCCTGATGAGCCAAGCTGTTTCAAAGGTGTTTTTTCTGTAGGAACTTGAACTAGAGTAGCAGGTGAGGGAGAGAAAACGGAAAGGGTTTGTGAGCTCAGACTACTGCATGGCTTCCCTGGATAAATGGCACATGAAGCCGAATGCAAGAATGTAACGCATGATTACTTTCCATAACTCTGATTACATTGTTGCGCACACTTTCCCACAGCCTGAGCTGTGAGAAATATCAAAAATATGTACACCTGCAATTATTGATAGTGATGGATAAGGAGAGACAAAACATACGTGTACATAACACAAAACAACACAATGCGTATAGTATAACTATAACTTATCACCTTACAAACATATCTGCTCAGACAGAAAAAATAATTGTCTGCTAGAGTAGAAGTGTATTAACTCTATAAGACCTATATTTATTATACTGATTTAAAGGAGGAGTCCCACCCTGATATTAAGTTGGTTTTGAGAGGAACAGGTCAGTGAACGTTTGAGCAAAAACTGATTGAAAATAAGAAAGTTATGAATTTTTTTCAACCATACACAAATTTGCAACTCTGTGACGTATCTTGCAAGGTCCCCTCCCATTTGCCCTGTAATAAAAAAGCATCACAAACTTATTAATTTGTTCTTCACATGTTTATGCTTTTATTAAAACCAACTTAATATCAGGGTGACTTCCCCCTTTAATGTCCTTCTTGCTCTCAGGAGAATAACATATAAGACGGTTATGACAGGGACAGTTCTAAAAAGAATGGTTGACAAAAGGTCTTTGTTTTGTTTGGAATTGTGCATACTTAGAATCGATGGATTTGATACGGTATCTTGCTTATTTTTAACCGTTAAAAAGTGTGGCAACGCATGGTAATTGTTACAGAATTCATTGCCATGTCCAACAGTCGTGAATGAGGTTACCGAACTTCTCAACAACTGTAGCTAGATAAAGAAATCATGAATGGTACTTTATTGCTTTATTATTGCACTTTTTGATGTCCCATTCATGATGGATGCGTCAGGGGTCAAAGGTCGCATTTTTATCTGAGTACAAAGTAAACATTATAAATAAAGAATTTCATCATATCTTTGTGAGGTTCAAGGTTCTTTTCTTATCTTCAGAAATGAAACATAACTATGGCTCATTTGAGATGACATGGATGTTATTATAAATACCTTTGAAGATTAGGGTGATTAGTCTGTAGAATCGGCCATCTAGTATCACTTCTAAGTTCTAACCTTTTTTTGTGTCAAGCTAATATAGTTGATCTTTCTCTATGAGAATTAATAAAAGGCTTATAACTTGTGATTTTGCTCCCATGGACACCTTTAAAAAAAAATTATAATTCTTTATGAAATGTTCAGTTTTGAATTTTGAATTTTAGCATTATGGAACATCTTTTTGATATCAAAATGAGCAGTGACAGAAAAGACCCCCTCAAGAGAAAAAAAGAAGATTTATAGCTTCTATGTACTGACATTTTGGTTGTGATACAAGTTTGAAAACTTGGTGACACCACATACCACAGGGGCACTTCTGACTGAAAATGTTGATGTTCAGTAGGGAATAGACTCGATTGATAAAATCAAACAGTGTTTTCATATAATAAGGATTATCAACTTTGATCTGCTATCCTGAATAATTAAGAGCTAGAATTTGTGTCTACAGTGCAAGAGGTCTTAATACAAAGAATAAGCAAATATTTTGCCATAGCTCTACAACCCCTTATGTGAAGCGATTGTCCAAAACAAATCAGACATTGGGCATGTATTTGTTAATTTGAGTTAATCTCTGAGATCAATGCATGACAGGCATAGCTGGCATTCTTGGGAGATAAGTGGATCAAATCAGTGGACTTTACCCAAATGATAAAAAGCAATAACGATTGTATAACAGCAGACCGTTGCTCACTTGGACCAAAATAAAACACTTCAAATCGTCGGAGGGTGATGACTGTAAACTATTTGTTCAAATTGGCACACCATTGTCAACTGTTTGGTTTGAATTGCAATGTGCTACCGGTACTGAAATCAACGAAATTAAGTGTACCAGACAGACCAGCTCATAGGAATTAAGTAGGACCGTTAAATGGACTAAGCTGTGGTCTCTAAATGCTCCAGGCTATACATGTGCCCACTTCCTAGCTATGCCTGAGTGCCCTTTTGTTACATTATTGGCATCCGCTCAAAGGGTGTGAAAGACCGTGTTTGAAGGAAGAGAAAGGCGTGCGGTTTTTCAAAAGACTTTAACAATCACTGGCTGGAAAAACGGTTATTCTTTCTGGTCTGTGATTGCCTTGAAATAGTGTTGCATGCTTCTAGGGTGTGGAATATACCAAGACCTGGGCTAGAAGCGAAGACTCATCATGGCTGTCGTGCACAAGTCTGGTGGATTTTTCTTTGTGGATTATGCGAGTGGTAGCGACAGTGTCTTTGACGACGATCGTAGTGATGACGTTGATGATGATGATGATGACGAAGAGGAGGGTGAGCGTTGCATGATAGTATATAGTCTCATTCTTCATACATCATCTGACTTCTCTTATCTTAAAGCCCCACTGCACTACTTGTAGCTACTTGCTCCCTCTATATAGAAAACAATGCCTAAGCGGTGCCTGTTGGTCCCCCATGATCCTCTTTTACTTATCAGTATGTTAATTGAGAGCTGAATTGATGAGATAACCACCTGTCAGTGACCATGCTGGGAGGTCTAATCCCTCCTGGCCAACTAGTGCAGAGGGGCTTTAAGTGCTTAGCTGAAATGATTTGGTACATACAGAAGTCAGAAGGCAAATTGTTGTTATGATTAAGATTTAGAGCCCATCTTAGGAGTAGTAATAAGCATAATGTGCACATTGAGTTGATCATTAATTTTCGGGTGTCCTAATGACCAATTACTGTGTTTGTGGTCCCTGATAGCTACAACAAAACATTTTCTTTTGATAACATCGAACAATCAATGGATCGTTAGCCATGCGATGATATTATTTATTTCACAGAGTATTATGCGTCATTTGTATGGCTTTAAATATGCTTTGTACTCTAAAGAAATTGATATTTCTGTCCAGAATTCATGGTGACAAATTGATCAGTTCCTGTCGTGTTCCACAATTATTTTATTTTAAAGTTCAGAAGGAAGCAATATCTTTCTAATCAATTTTTATCAGGGAAACCTTGAGGGGTATATTTCTCTGAAGCAACCCGCAACTGTACGTAAAAAACCTACACATGTTTGCGCACAGTTTTAATTGTACAGTCATCTGTTTACTGTAACCAGGGGATTCTTTCAGCTGCAGACTTTAGGTCAATAAAAGAAAAAAAAACCCTGAAAATCAGAGTAGAATGCTCAGTACACTGCATGCACAAATGATATACATGTATATACGTTTTGAAATCAACACCATGATCACAAATGGAACTATGATGATATGTACATCTATTACCAGAATAATATATTTGTTATATATCCTTGTTATAGCTGAGATTGGAGAAAAAGTTATTCCACTCCATGCATTTGAAATGTGATGCCAATCTTAGGTGAGCTAAAAATGGCCCCCTTAATTTTCCATTACGGCTTCAAAAGTAGGGAACTTTAGAATTTGAACTTGAGCCTTAAAATTTAAATTGCGCCCCTCTCATATTACTGTGCTATCAAAAGTGAAACCGCCTGACATGGCCAATTTGCAAAGATGACGATGGAATGTCGCGATTCATTTCGGTTCTGGGTTCAAAACGGATGGAATATGACACTTTTTTTCTGTTGAAGTTAGTTTTGAGGTCTTTTTTAGTCTGTTAATTTCTTGTCAGTTGGACTTATAGTGTTATGTTTGTGAGATGAAACAGGAGAATGTCTTCTAGAGGTTTATGCTGAATGCTTATATGCACATACTGGGGAATATATGGGGCTTTTTCTTACTGTAAAAAAATATAAACAAGCGTGTAGTAATTTCAACATTTAAATGTCTCTATCAACGAGAATACCTAGGTTACCTATATTCTTGTTATATGAAATATTTGTATGACATGCTGAGTAAATATTCTTAGAATGATTTATGTGCACTGCATATTGGATATGCTAACATGTGTTTGGTATTTTTTAATGACCAACTGTTCAAATATCATGTGAGCTGTTTTCATAATCATTCTTCTTTCAGTTAGTTTTTTTATGGCTTATTACGGTATGATTGTAGGATACTTTTAATATATATGCAGTAGCCCCTCCCTTACATTCCAAAGCGTTCAATAAACGAATAGCAAAAATTGCTTAAACTATTTAAATTCATCATGATTGATAAGTGGAACCTAAATGTCTAAATAGCAGAGAAAAATGGAAGAATACCTTTTTTGCCCATCAATCTTTCATGTTACACACAAGCACATACTTAAGATATGAAGATTCTCGCTGGTTTGATTTTAACATAACAATATTAACACACAAAAGTAGAGAACGTATTTTTCTTGAAATACATTTTTTATCCATGCACTTACTTGTATTTGCACCCTTCTTCCAAGCAATACCACTTTGTCCAATATATTTATTCATCCAGTACAGATGATTAATTTTAAAAACTATCTTTCCCTTTCTTTTCCCCTTTGCAGTGTGTTCAGCAGGCCTCGGACAGGGAGGGTTCTTCATCAAGAATGGCAAGTACTACTGTGCCGCGGACTACCAGGACAACTACGGCACCAAGTGCAAGGCTTGCGGACAGTACCTCGAAGGAGAGGTGGTGACAGCCCTTGGCAACACCTACCACAAGTATTGCTTCGTCTGTAAAAGATGCGGGTGAGTGGAAACGTTTTCAACTCGTTGCTTCCTGTTCACCGAACCGATGTCCCATGAGACTGATGGCCTGTGAGACTGATAGCTAATGAGACTGATGGCCCACGAGGCCTAAGATATCGGTCTCACTGGCCGTGTGGCAGCTTTCTTAGGGTTCACAATACTGAAAGTGGTCTTGTAGGCTGCCAGTCTCATGGGCTATGATTGGCTTTCTGGGCTGTTGGTCTTAAGTGGGCCGTTGGTCCTCCTGGTCATCAGTCTTGTGGGCTGTGGGTCATGTAGTCAGCCTGTCTACTGTGACCAGTAGTTCATGTATCAAAACCTAGGAGAATTTCTTAGGGGATCACAGGGCCTTCTTCTAAAACCGTGTCAAAATCACGGATGAATTAGCTACCCTGGTAAAATAAGACTTAAAGGGGAAGTCCACCCTAATATTAAGTTGGTTTTAATAAAAGCAGAAAAATGAGAGAAACTAATTAGTGAAAGTTTTTTTGCTCAAACCTGCACTGACCTAGCTGTTTCTCTCACTTTTCTGCTTCTATTAAAACCAACTTAATGTCAGGGTGGACCTCCTCTTTAATAAATAAATAAAAAAATAAATGGTAGTCAACCGGTCAAAGTGCTAGAGGATTTCTGAGATACTCCTCATTCCACAAAACTACAATATGAATGAATATATGCATTTGTTAACTCGTTAGTTGATTGAAACGGGTTATTTTCCTATTATGAACAGTAATCAAAGTCAGAATTCTGCGGTCAAAACCTAGATCATTTACTGAGAGCCAGGCGGTTGTTACCTAACACGTATAATGCTCATGTGGCTCTCAGAAGATGAAATATTATAGAGGGATCATGATTTGGGCATTTTGGGGTAAGCATATGAGAACTAGTGTAAGATTCATCAATTTTTGCTTCCCATCTCAACAATGTTCAGAAATGGATACACTTGTGCGATTGTACTTTCTCAAAATCACAAATATTTTAGAAATGTCACTATCTAGGCCATGTCAGCGACTCTCAGCAACATGCAAATAGCAGCTGTGTGCCATATGCCACGGACAGGGAAGATCTGTTGAAAAATGAGACGACTCGAGAGAATTTAGGGCCCTTTTTGGTGAAAGAAAGATTTGGACTGTCATAAAAATCTTGTTTTCGCCAATCCTTGCATCCTAGGGGAGTTGGTAGCGAATATCTGAAAGGAGTACATGTTTTGTTGGATGAAATATGATCGTGGATATTTATGAGATGAAAATGCAGGAGTCACAAAAGATGGTGTTTTGTAGGGAAGTCACCTGAGGTGATTAACCCTTTGAATATCTGAATATTAACACTGAAGATGAACCCCACTGAAGGCGAACATCATCTGCAATGCATTGATTATATAGAGACATATGTACATATATTTTTTTAAAGCAGCATCAAAGTCCCTTTTGCAGACTTGTGCAAACTCCATGAAATGTGATGAGTGTTTAAGATATATCTTTCAAATTTTGCAGTCATAGGTTCTGATTCTTCTTTGTAAGAAATGAAAATCTAGTGCTGTTTTCATATTGCCGCAGAGGAAGCTATTCTCAAATCTAAAGATTTAACGGTTGAATTAATTTTGAATTACGTACAATCTTTTTTACGAGTCTAGAAAATAAATATATGGGATTAGACATTCAAAATTTATTTGTTGAAAGCCAGTTTCCATATTTTTCATTTGGTTGGAGGTTCCTAATAACAGACCTTATAGATATTTTTTAGGTCTGCAGAAGGGGCAAACCATCTTTAAGAACTAATATACTTGTGTTTCAATTTATTAATACAAATTAGATAGATCTAGGCATGATTGAAAAGTTAAATTGCAAAGAGTTGAGAAAAAAATCAACTTGATTCAACCTTGAGGCAAATTCATTAGCCTTGTCCATCACCTACGATAATGAATGTGTAAACATTTCAATGACATATACATGCTTTGTACGAAATGTATGCAATTTCTCTAAAGTCTTTGCAATTGTGTTGTGTGTGTAAAATAAATCAGGGCCCGGTTTCATGAAAGTTGTTATCAATAATCAGTTACAATAACTGTTTATCTACTGAAATCTTGGCATCTGCTTGACTGAGAGCAAATTTGTCATAGCAATTTACCATGTGTTATTGATAACAACTTTTATGAAACAGGGCCATGCTGGTCAGTCGATACAATTTTTGTAGGAAGGGTTGTACCAGAGCAAAAATCTAATCAACTTTAATTGAGAGTACATGTATTAGATGAAATGTTTCAACCAACATATCAAGGAAATTATGCATTTAAGATTTGTATACATTCTACAGTACATACATTTGAGTACTATTTACCAAATGTCAAAACCTTTGATGTCAGAATTATCAGAGCAATGCATAGTAAACCTGAATATGCACAGTATGTCCATGGAGGAGATCATATAAAAGTACAGGCCAACTATTCAAAGCATTTTCCAGAAGATGAAAGAAAAATCTATTCATCATGAGGTGTCTCATTCAGCTTGATAAATGAGCCAAATATATATTGTGAGTCAGTGAGGAAAAACTTCCGGGAAAATAGTAAAATTTACAGAAATATGTCAAGTATTCACTCGTGGGCTATTCAAATTATGATTGATTGTATTTGAGGTTTTCCCAATGAGTTGATAAGAGGACTTTGAGCCGGAATATACGTTTTTTGACAACTGCTTCTAAGTGGAGGAAGTTTTCCATTAAGGCAAACAATTTTGTGACAACAAACTGGAGATCAAAGATAAAAAAATATTTGATAGATTTCTAATCTGTTGAAATATTCAAATCGTATATATGAGTCCCTTTGAATTGGATAGATTTTTCCTGGAATGTGTTCCGGTACTTTATTTTTTTGTGCACATGGAAGGGACAAATAATTTTCTTATTTCTCTCTATTCTTTAATCAGCTTTCAAACAAGTTCTGTCACATTTATATAGCAACTGTATATTTATAGTCATGAACTTTCAGTAGAAGTTCATTTGATGCTATGATAATTCATTTTTGTCAGTACCAGAACTGAAAATTACTTTTAAGATCCAACTGTCCTCAAATAATCACTATACCATGATAGCTGTTTGGAATATATGCAGCTCCAGATGATAAGGCCAACTAGAATTAATTCCAAATTTATCATTCATTTGCCCTATAAGACACATTGTATGGTTAATTGCTATAATGCAATCCTTAATAGACCTGTATCATGCATCTCTGCATTTTTTCAATTTATTTAGAATTTCTCCCTGTATGCTTCATTTTACCTGAATCATCTTATCACTTGTTTGATTCGCTATTATTTTGGCCTCTCACCTACAGTGGTCATCATAAGATCACAATTGCACTTAAATTTAGCATTTCATCTTCTGTTTACTTTCCATAATGCT
Source organism: Mesocentrotus franciscanus (assembly GCA_037976565.1). Lineage (NCBI taxonomy): Eukaryota > Metazoa > Echinodermata > Echinoidea > Camarodonta > Strongylocentrotidae > Mesocentrotus > Mesocentrotus franciscanus. The sequence continues at coordinate 13,014,152 of CP137677.1, forward strand.
CAAAATATGACTTGTGTCACAGTTTCTTTAGTGTTTGGTGTGTACGTTTTCACTTAAGAATTATGATTTTGATTTGCATGTTTCTTTTTCATTCATTTTTCAAACTTTGAGCTTTTATTATTTCTTTTAAGAGTGAAATGCTCATTTCATTTTTTTTTTCTAGATGCTGTCATCTTCATAAGAGTTAAATCTTGCTGTGTAATCTTTATTTTATTCCAATGATTGTGTTCCTCTATTTCTTTAATGTTTCTGTTATGAGTTTTATTATTATGATTTCCATTTCATGACCTTTAATTTGTTTTCAACTTTCTTTTATTCCCATTTCCAATTTCCTTATCATTTCCCTTATGATCCTACCCGTGCTTGGATTATCCTTTTGAAATATGTGTGTCTGTTGCCTCTCTGCTTTTTGAGAAAAAAAACCCCTCTCACTTGTGAGAAACTGTGCTCTCATTTTCTGTATTGCCCCTTTTCTATATTTTTGTCTGACATTGTATGGTTAAAAAAAATCACTGTCTGTGTGTTCCTGTTTTTGTCAATCCAATTCTCTCTTCATCTTCCTTTGTCTTCCAATATCATCATCTTGCAATTATTCCCCTATTGGTGTAAACACTAACAAACACATATCAAACCTAATTGACCCCAATGACCTCCAACGACCCCTACTGACCCCATGTGACCTCATGTGACCTCACAGGCACTCCTTCGCAGGGGGTGAGGACGTCTCCTTTGACCCAGTCACCAACTGCTGTCTCTGTCTCCAGTGCCAGCGCATCACAGAGGCTACAGGGTAAACAAACAAACAAACAAAGAATGTACAAGTTGTAGATCTTCACCTGCTGTTTCTGATGGGGCATGCTGCTCTGGTGTGACTGTCTCTATCTAATCCAGTGCTTTTTAATTTTTTAATTTCTTCATATTTATCTTATTCAGCCATTATTGGACATTAACTGCCTCCATTGGATGCATCTTATGCTTGCAGAAGTTATCTCCTAAGGCTAATACTCGCTGCTTGTCGTTATTGTTGTCATTGCAATTGTCATTGTCATTGTCATCGTTGTATGTGTCATGTCATCCCTTTCTTCACTTAGTTGTGTACTTTGTGATGGATGATTCTCACTCTGACTCGCTTCTTGCTCAACGTACATCACTTATAGGTCTCCCATTATCTTCCTCACATTTTGTATTCCTTTCAACGCTTTGTATGTTTATAATTATTGCCTGTAATTCATACCAGTGTTGGTCTTTTAGCAAGCATGTCTACATATATTCATGACTCTAATAAATTCTTGTAGAAGTTCTAATTTGATTAGATATTTTAACTCTGTGATTTACAACTAAAATGTGTGTAAGACAAATCTAAAAGTAGAAGTTCTAATTTGATTAGATATTTTAATTCTGTGATTTACAACTAAAATGTGTGTAAGACAAATCTAGAAGTAGAAGTTCTAATTTGATTAGATATTTTAACTCTATGATTTACAACTAAAATGTGTGTACCAGTAAGACAAATCTATCTGGTACCCCTTTAGGTCCATGTAGCCTGCGTGTACAGACTGTTGAGCAATAAGTCATCTGCTGAGAGGCATAATGGCATTAACTCATCATAAATTTTAACATAGAATAAACACTCCTCTGGCTTAGAGGAAACAGATGTATCTAGAATGTCAAGTAATAATAATAATAATGATAACAATGATAGTGGAGTCTTGTATAGCGCTCATGACTGGCACATTGCCACTCCTGGTGCTCCATTATTATTACCCCGGCTTTAGCACGGCTGCCATTACAGCACTCGAGCATTTAAAGGAAATAATTACTGCCGGGTACCCATTTGCCTCACCTGGGTGGAGTGTGGCAAATGTTGATTAATGTCTTGCCAAACAGGGATTCAAATCCTGTACCTTGTGGTTCACACAGTCCAGAGACCTATCCCCTGGACTGCAACACCTCTATGTAATTAGTAATATAAGATGAATAAAAGTGGAAATGATGTTTCTTCACTTCATGACAAAAACTAGCCCTCTAAACATCCCATTAGTATGCTACGTCATATGTTGATGTAAAGATACTGGAAAAGAACGAGAACGAATTCCAGATGCGTCCTCGAAAGTTTACCCGAAATAACCTTTTGCAGATCATGCCAAACATTCTCCTCTCTTTTTAATTTGATTATCAATCAGTGAGGTAACTCTATCCAATTCTCACTGATGACATTTCATCTTTCCTCAAGTCAATTACCCTCGTGGGCCCCATCTTTATTAGAAACGAAACTCTCGGATTTCTCCCATCTTTTTCTTCTTTTAATCTTCTGAAATGTCGACACATGGCGAATGATCAGTCAATTAATGCCTTGTCATTAAGACAATGTTCAGAGTTGATGCAATGCTCCAAACGCTGACATTTCATTTCCTGATAATTGATTGTCAGTGAGGAGGAGATTTATCTCATTTAATGAACGTATGGAGGAGGGGTTAAGGAGTAGGGGTGGGGTAACGGAGTAGGGGAGCGATGAAGGGAGTTCATATCTGCATAAGACATGGTCCTAATTATATACCCACTGGATACAATTCTATTTCGTACACTGTATAATACATATTTAAAGATAGGGGTAAGGGTGGGGTAAAGAATTTGAATGGGACGAAGGAAGTTTGTCTCTTTATAAGACGTGATCTTGACTTTGATCAAAGTTGATTTTGAAAGAAGGGGGTAAGGTATATATAGGGTTTATGGTAAAGGGGTAAGGGTGGGGATAAGAGAATATGGGGGGGGGGATGTTGTAGGAATCGGGTGGGTACATGTGCTGTAGGGTGGTAGTTTATGTGTAGCTGTGGGGTTAACGTCAGGGATAAATGATAATAATCCCTCGTCATTAAGACAATGTTCAGAGTTGATGCAATGTTCCAAACGCTGACATTTCATTTCCTGATAATTGATTGCCGGTGAGGAGATTTATCTCATTTAATAAACAGAAGGAAGAGGAGGTTAAGGAGTAGATGGGGGAGGGGGAGTAGTAGAGTAAAGTAAAGGTATAGGGAGAGTAATATATGTATAAGGGCAGGGGCAAAGGGGTAGGGATGGGGTTACAGGGGCAAAGGGGTGGGAGTATAAGGGCAGGGGTGGCATTAAAAGAGTGGGATGGGGATAAATAGGTAGCAGAGTACAAATGTAGGGGCAAGGTAAAGGGGTACGGTCGGGGTAAAGGGGCAAAGGGGTTGGATTAAAAGGGCAAGGGGAGGCATTAAAGAGTGGGGTGGGAATAAATAGGTAGCAGAGTAAAGGGGTAGGGGGTGGTTAAGAAGTAGGGAAGGGATGAAGGGAGTACATATCTGTATAAGACATGATTACTAAAGATTTAAGAAATCTTACCCTTCATCTGTTGTTCCCATCCACTTGGAGAGGTGATAGATTTGTTAATGATTTTTCTAGTTTGCCATGTGTTGTTTTGTCATGAGTGATATTATATTTTTAATTTCAATGTCTTGTCGGTGCAGCCAAGGCGATGTAATATTCTCAGCCTTGACATACAGTTAAGTAAGAAAACATCAATTTATGAAAACATATTTGCTGTAAAATTAAGCTTTTTTTTTTTTTTTTTTGTATGAGATATTTTTTCCTCCTAAATTATGAAGAAGTACTGACCACTTGAAGGACACATGTCACATGTGCAAAACAGTTTTTTTTCTTCAAAATGATCCTGCAACTAATAGATTCAGGCAAGTCCGAAATTGAATGGTAGTAATAATTTGCCCCTTTTCTTAGATATTCTTCTGAATGGAGAAACAAAAGTACAGATTTATCAAACAAACTTCAGGTTTCTAGGTGAGTGTCATTTTGGATACTAAATCAGAATGGTATCACATTGACAGTTACAAAGTACTGGCATTTCATTGATATATGCATCCGTAATCATATTCAATGCAATACATTTTCATATGTCATGCTTGACATCAAAAAATCAATGCAGAAAATCTTGAAAGGCATTCAGACATCATCCCAGTACATCAGAACCAATGTAAAACAAAAATCATCGGCAGCTGGAGCTGGACAGACAAACAAAGACATCTCCATTTTCCAATCGTCTACCAGTTGATACAGGCGAAAGAGAAACATAGCTGGCAGCATATACTCCCCTAGATATCTATTTGCATCCCATCTATCTCATTTCCCTTCTTCGTCATTATCTAGTTCAACCGCAAACTCTCCGCCGCGCCGAGCTTACCTTAACAAATTTGTCTTTGAGATTTGGCGAATTTTCTCGCCCCCTACTTTTGCAAATACATCTGCGGGAATCAAATCTAGGAAAATGTTTTTGTGGGATTGAGATGAGGTAATGGATAACGTCTGGAAAGGAAGATGACTGTTGATTGGAATAATGGATCGTGCTATCGTGGTGTCGTGTATGTAGTCTAAAGTGATTTATTTGTCCAATAACCTTTGTGTTACTTCAAAAGAACCTATAATGGATTATAAATTGTGGTTGTTCAGTTTATATTGATGGCAGAGTTGTAAAGAATTAAAGGGATTATTCAACATTTGCAAGATAAATTGAAAGGGTTAAATTTTTCATTGTGATTCTAACAATTTAGAAAGTTTGAATTATTGAAAGTAAATTTACAAAATACATATGGTATTAAATGGCCCTATTTATCTACACATTCCATTTTTTGTCAAATAGTGCAGTCTTCTTTTCATTTTTTTGCCATACCCCCCCCCCTGAAAAAAGTTTTAAAACAATCAATAAAAAGCGAGTACCCGGTAGTGACTATAACATAATATTGTCAGAAATTGATCTCTCTTGTGTATTTGCTCAATAGAAAATTGAGTTTAAATTACAACGCAATGAATGAAAAAGCATACAGCATAGCTATCAATGTAATATCAAATATTTAAGTGAAAGGAAGGAGAAAAAAAGTACCATAGTGCTTGCAAAATCACAGAATTATAAGAGAAACCTAAAATAAACTAAAAAGTAAGTACATCCCATTATATTACTGAGGGAAGACATTTGTTTAAGGGATTTCTGCTCGTATGTCTCTGGCTTGAGCGTATCTTTTTTGCTACCCACATTGCTGCATATGTATGTACTCCTTCATCTTTACCGATTCATAAAAATGATGACTCGAAATAGAGGAATAGATTATTTTCAATTTCCCTTGGGTTCTCAAGGATAGATCTGGTTCCTTATTTGTCTGCTATTCATCATTATACCCCAATCTCTTTCACTAATTTATGTCCATCTTCAATATCAAGTCGTTATCAGCGTTCAATGAATATTATAAGTGCTTATTTAGGATGCAAGCATCTTTGTGACTATGGATACTCAAGTCAAATGTTTTGAGTCAGACATGAATTTTTCATTGATGTAAAGTTTATTTTCAGTCCGTCCCATGAAACAAGTTATGGTTTACAGGTATTCTAGCCTTTAATTAGGTATTTTTTGTATTATAAGGACAGATCTAGGCTTTTGTAAATAATTATCACTTTTCAGGTGCACTTCAAGTCAAATTATTATATAATTTTATCCTGATATATGTTTATTACCTCATATTGTGAATTCTTATTCTGTTCTTTACTCTTTACTTTCCCGGATACAGCCTGTGGGGGTAATAGAAATTTCAATTGCTTTTGTCACCCCTGACCAGCAGATTGTATTCTTCTCTCTCTCTCCTCTCCACCTTCCTAAAACTTTTTGCATGTATTATGAAATTTCTATGTATTATCTGATTGTTATAGTCATTGTATGATTTCCGATTGGTCAAATAAATAATAATAATAATAATAATAATAATAATTGAAAGGGCACTTTTTCCCCCTGCTTATGCCCCATGACATGGAGCAATTGTGTCCCTTAAATCTGCCGTTGCGTTTGCAGGAAAACAAATAGTCCAAAGTCAGACAATAGGGAGGATTAGGGCTGAGAAGATTTAGGCAGGCAAGTGGATGGCATTGCACATATGAAAATGAGGGCCTTTGTTTAAAGGTAAAGAACAGTTTTGGAAAAGCCCCTCTCTCAAAAAATGAAATGGAAGCTCTCATTACCAGTCATGTGAAAGAATATGTTTTGACTAATACGTGATGATACAAATTTTGCCGGGAAACCACCTACTAATTGATATATTTGGTAAATTATTATATCTATTGGGACCAAATCGATATCGCGCACGTGGTCGCGTAGTCCCATATACATCTTTCTGTGTTCAGTGATTGTAACTTTACCAAGACTGGGCCAAATTTCTTATCATTTTGATGATTCCAGAACCTTGCAGTACACACCAATACTTATATGCTAGATGATCAACCTTTTCTGATCGATTTCACAACGTTTCTTTCACAATGCAATCGCATGACCAGAACTGGTCTTTATCTTTAATTTGAACACCAATATTGGCTAGTTTCCATGAAAATATCTGTGTAGAGTGTCCAATATGGAATGGATATCCCTTTTAATAACGAAAATGCAAGAGAAAAAGCATGATGTGGCATGTTATCCGTCTTGCCAATCTTGACAAGTGTGTAGGCATATCAGACATGTGATTATTAATTGTGGGGATATATTACAGCCTATAAAAGGGGGGGGGGGTGGGAGAGGGGGAGGCGAATGTAACATTATTGGAAGTGACATTTAAGTGACTTAACATTGTAATTCCTTAAAGCAATCTGTGGAACTAGATTAGATCATGGCTTCTCGGAGTTATATCAGGATTAGGCTGTGGTATTTGTAGAAATCCATAAGTTAAGTGATATGAGACTTATAAACTGAACATTATAAACAAGAAGTGGTTTCTTTTTGTCATACCAAGTAATGTTTCAAGCAAGATTTAAAATGTTAGTTGTGCTTGTTATGACTATATAATATATGGGATAATTAGTTTCTTTTCATTTGAAGAAATGTTAAAAGTATATAGTTTTCATATTATTTGGAGAAGAAAAATAGGATTAGCATTTATCGTTTCATAAGAGCTATTGTTTAAATATAATAAATTTTGGTTTATCAGTTGTCTTAATTATCATTAGTGATAATATTAGTACCATCATTAGTAACACTGGTAGTTTAAAAACAATGATATACATCCATCTACAGGTATATTAACATGATTAACATCAATAAAAGATGTTTTGTATAGAAATGCATTATTAATGTCATAAAAACAGCAGAGATAATAGGAGCAGTAGGTGGCATTGAGAATGTACAGGCAGATATGGCAAAATTAATAAAGAAATACTAACTTTTTTTTCTTTATCAAGTATATTTCAATATTGATCTTCAGCAACCATTTTTGCACCATGTTGCTATGTATGCATTTTTATACGTGGGATGAATGTGTCTTCAAATATAGACATTTCCACACTAATTGTGTCTAGCAAATATTGTCTCCTTTGCGCAGACAATGTTGCATTCCATATTTGCTTCAAGCTCAAGTCGAAGAATGGTTTTAAATAGAGACACATATTGAAGGTTTTCGTCTTGCAATTTTCACAGTAAAAATGCAGATTGAACACGGGAAGCTCAGGTTTAAGCATGATTTGTGAACACTTGATCAATCTTTAGAATTTGTTCATAATTTGAGATGATTTTGAAAAGAAAAAGATATCTATTAATGAAAAATGGCTTACATCAGTCGATTATTTTACATGTTCACTGATATGGTACATTGATCATTGATGAACAATTAACAAAAAAGAAGCATTTCTCCTAAAAACAGTACTTTTGATTTCACTATTTTGGTTGTACCTTTAGACGATAACGACGATAGCAGTTGGATATATGGATAAGTGGTTTTTCCTTGGATACAAAATGCTGAATACTATGATACTCCATCTTGAGCTAAGCTGCTGTGAGAAGGCACTCAAGCATCAAGAATTCTCTTCCTGCCGAGTTCCCATTAACTTCTCCCGTGTGGAGTGTGGCAATTTTAGATGAATGTCTTGCCAAAGTATCTATTTCATGGCAAGAGTGGATGATATTATAAGGGCTCTAGATCACACTTCACAATTGTTAAAGGTCTTGCAATTTGGATGAAGGCATTTATAACCCGGACACCATTATTCATGGCAATATCAACGATCAAGCAAAAGACCCTAACCCAAATAGATGAGACTTTGATGCGCGAGATAGTTGCCAGAGAGACGACTCTTAACGGCGCCTTCGCACGTAATCTTGTCTGTCCCTGTGGAGATGATAAAAGATGTATTCTGTGTTGCCACACGATCCGGTTTGGATGAATCTCGACGGGCAAAGTTTGCTCTGTAAATGGGAGAAAATGGGATGAGGACCTTGGCGTTGTGTGATGGAATCTAGATTCTACCAATCCCTGTCCAGTGGCAATGTGTTCTGTGCATACAATTGTATTGTAGTACATATGCCTGCCTCGAAGAATATATAACTTTAATCAGCAAAGCAAAATTTCTGCTTTTTGATTCATTAGTGTTCAGATAAGTACTAGAAAGTACTGCTTCCCTTGTTTGGAATGTAGAATTTTTGTTGTGCCCTAAGCAAGTGCTACATGTGCTGATTAATTCGTTAACAATTAGCTGTGATTTCCGTAGTATAACTCTAACAAATTTAGGTTGATTCCCTGAGGTTAAAAACTGCATGATTTTTCTGCTAATGAAAAATGAAAAATGATGAACTTAATCATAAATGTATGATATATGTATTGCTTATTTAATTGCATTGATCATTTATGGAGTTGTGAATAAGCATTCAATCACTCCTGATTGTAACATAATATCTGTTTGGAGCCAGAAGGGCATTAACTCATATAAATTTCACACAGAGTTAATGTCCTTTTCGCTCTCAACAGATGATATATTTAATCTAGCTTTTAATAACCGTTGCCATACAATTAGAAATTGTCACTTCATTAAAATATTAACACACATATTTGTATTGAAAAAGAAAATAGAAACTATTTAGTAATAGTTGCAGAAGTAAATATTGACTATTACATGTATGTAAAGTTATCAGTGGTTGGGACATAAAAGCACTATGCTGTGGACTTTGTTTTATTACTCCTACAGGTTTTGAAATATGTACTGTGTGAATTCCACAGCCACCTTGTCAATTACCTGATGAATGCCAAATGCTATGTTTGGCTTGTTTGCATAACATGTATGAGAAAATATTGACTAATCATGCCTGAATGTGACTTTTATGGCACTATTGTTAAAGGTAACCTGCACAAAATTACTTAAATTGTTCAACAATTTTCTGTGAATTTATGTAACATAATGTTATTTGAAAGAATGAGGAAGATATTGATTATTCTATACTCGCAAACTATGAAATTATAAGCTACCTAAGTGTTAACTTGATGAAATGAAAATATTTTTGATTCTCAAAGTGTTACAATTTTGAAATTCCTTTTGAAATCCATATCCAGATCGAGACAAAATGTAAATTCCAAGGCTTTCTTGAAAGATGGTGTTGGGCCCCAATGCAGTCATTTGCATGAATCTTTTGTCTGACCTGTTAATGGCAAAACAGTATCCTCAATATGGAATTGGGTTCTGTGGTCTATGTGCTTGTCATGCATGCACTCAGAGGGGTTGGGGTTCAAAACTCTAAAGGGGCTGCATACAGTTTCACCGTATCACTGGGGGTGTTTTCTTCCTTTTCTTGTGTTTGATGGGCTCTTGGGATTGAGCTGTAAATAAGACTTGTAATGAGAATAACTCTCAATATTATACTCACTTTTTTATCAGATTCAAGATTTTACTGACTATCTAAATTACATATTATCTAAACTGTTTTACCAAATATAAAGATGTCATTTGTGAAAAAATATTGAAATTGTAACAGCTCCCGTTGCAGAGGATCGCATTCATGGTAGACAGGGACATAGAAATTTTTGTGACTTTTCATTTTTGTGATAATTTACCCAGGCTATACTTACAGTTACATCTTTGTTAATGCATATCCAGCTCATATTCCTGTTCTGTTAAATTCACAACCTAACAAAAGAAATCATGGAATTCAAGAGAATGAAACCCATGCATTAATTACAACTAATACTGATTATTGTTATACTCCCTTGTTCAATTCCTTCTTCCATATCAATTTTTCAGGGTGGCCCTACCCCCAGGAGAGAAGGTCACGTACGATGGAAAGGATGTCATGTGCGACGCCTGCAACGTGCCAGGATCGTCGAACGACAAACGGAATAGGGACGTACAGATCAAGGCTAACGGAATCATCCCGGAGAAAGCCAGAGAAACGTCATCTTCCCCAGGAGCTATCAGTGAGTAGACCAGGTCCTTGTAGGGAGGTCTTGGACCCAATTTGGTCCTCTTTGAATGCTAAATGTGGAGGTCTCATAGACTTGACAATTGAAGTGATTTGAGACCATAGAATGTGTGCCTGTTCTAGTGCTAAAATAGATCTAGTAGATTTGGTCCTTGTTTCTGAACTGGCCTTTCCCCCCAGTGGCAAACCAAGAGACTTAAATGGATTTGTGAAAACTTGTCCCTTGTGAAAGTGAGGACCCTCTACCATTCAGTCACAATTTGAAATTCAGAAGAAACAAAAATTTTTCCTCAGTGTGAGAACCTCAGCTCTCAACTTTAAACAAAAATTGATTTAGAGGTACTGTGTAGACATGCAATTCAGTTTCAATATAGATTTTTACACTCTTCTTCCAAGAGACTGGAAATGAATGGGATGCATGTTTTGCTCTTCCCTGGTCCTGTATCAGGTCCCCTATCACATTTTTTTAGAACCCACCTGAGTGATTATTACGCATTTTCTCAGTAGTAGGACAACATCCTGAATGAGGTTATATACCTATAGATATGGAAAAATAGAACTTTAAAGATACAATTCTCAGTAAAGAAAATCTATGAGAGGGGAAGTCACTGTGTTATCAATAGGATTGATTATCTGTTGGTATACTCCGGAAGTTGGTGCACAAATTCTGACTAGATGATAGAACATAAGAGTCCTCATTAATCTCTCTTTGCTCAAATTGAGTCTCCTTTTCAGTTTCTGTGTAGGCGAAGTAGTTTACTTTTCCAGACTTCATTCATCCTCTCAAGTTTACACTGGTCATTTTCTGGGAAAATGTCCTAAGACATCTAAGACATCTAAGACTTCTACTTGGCTTCTAATGCTTCTCCTTCTACTTTTGCATCTACTCTTATTATGTCTACTATTTCTCCATCTACTACATTTACTCTTTCAGATGTACTACTTCTGCATGTACTCTTTCTACATCTACTACTTCTATATTAACTACTTGTTCAAGTACATCTACTCTTTGTGCATCTAATCTTTCTACATCTACTACTTCTACATCTTCTACCATTACATCTACTACTTCTTCATCTACTACTTCTACATCTTCTACCATTACATCTACTACTTCTTCATCTACTACTTCTACATCTTCTACCATTACATCTACTACTTCTTCATCTACTACTTCTACATCTTCTACCATTACATCTACTACTTCTTCATCTACTACTTCTACATCTTCTACCATTACATCTACTACTTCTTCATCTACTACTTCTACATCTTCTACCATTACATCTACTACTTCTTCATCTACTACTTCTACATCTTCTACCATTACATCTACTACTTCTTCATCTACTACTTCTACATCTTCTACCATTACATCTACTACTTCTTCATCTACTACTTCTACCTCTTCTACATCTACTACTTCTACCTCTTCTACATGTACTTCTTCTACATGTACTACTTCTACATGTACTACTTCTACAGCTACTACTTCTTTTACATATACCTTTACTTCTACTACTTCTACATCTACTACTTCTACAGCTACTAATTGTTTTACATCTACCTTTACTTCTACTTCTTCTTCATGTACTACTTCTACAGCTACTACTTCTTTTACATCTACCTTTACTTCTACTACTTCTACATCTACTACTTCTACATCTACTACCTTTACATCTACTACTTCTACATCTACTACTTCTACATCTACTACCTTTACATCTAACTTTACATCTACTACTTCTACATCTACTACTTCTACATCTACTACCATTACATATACTACTTCTACATCTACTACTTCTACATCTACTACTTCTACATCTACTACTTCTACATCTACTACTTCTATATGTACCCTTTCTACATCGAGTCCTTCTACATGATAATCTACCACATCTACTTCCACATCTATTTCTTCTGCATCTGTTTCGACTTTTAATTCTTCTCCTTCTATTTCTACCTCTACTTTTACTTATTCAAGTTATTATGTTGTCCTTTTCACTTCTACTTTTACTTTTTAGTCTGCTTCTTCAACTGCATCTCATATTACAGATTTGCTTACGGAGGTTGCAATAAACAGTATCTCTCTATTTTCTGAGGAATTTGGCTTTAGTTAAATGGTAACAATTTAGGTCTTTCAGACTTGATGCATCTAAGGAATTACATATGCCATCCAGGTTAATATCGAGTCAAGAGCAGAAGATACAATACTTGATCTTGTTCTTGAATTCAAAACATAAATTCCCCTGGCAAGAACCTATCATGTTTGCTGACTGAACTGAGTCTGTTATTGAAGGCCGTAACTTCAGTAAGGCACTTATGTTGATAGATGGGTGTGCGTAAGCCCCCCATGTTTGTCCCTCCACTACACTCAGAGTCCGGGATAAGATACGGGATATAACGCCACGACAGGTTGATTGACGAGTTTGGCTCGTTAATGTGTATTACATCCGTAGGTAGTACACACGCATGTTCCTATATCCACAGACCGCCATTATTGGGAATTTTAAAGAATGCGCTTACAAGTGTTGCATACAATCACATTCCGGGTAATAGTAGTACATTTACCTCATTTCATTCCCAGGAGATGTAATGATCATATTATTTTAAGGCATTAATGCTCACACATTGAATTAATTCAGTTATCGTGCCAGACCATTGGCAGTATTTATAACCTACTCGCTATTGACATGTATATAGGTGGCCTTTGGTATTGTCTAACAGTTGATAAATTGTCAACCCACTTGTATACCTTAAAATTTTATTAAAAGTTTACATATATTTTTTTAATAGAAGTTGTTAATATATATTTCATGCCAGTATGAAAACATTTATGAGCAATATTATTATGTTCTCCTTTCAAAGGGGTATTAATCCTTTAAAAAACATTGTTTTCTTGGTAGACCAATTAAGGAGGTAATATTTATGTTCAAAACAAAGTATAGTACCTATATAACATTTCACGTAATGCTAATGCGTAATTGTTTGTTCAGTTCTGTCTTTGACGTCATACCTATGAAATTTAGATCTTCAACTACTTCCACCCTCGTCATTAATATCGCAGAAAGAATCCTGTTTATGCTTCAAAATCCTTCAAATCAAACAAGACGATGCAGTTTCTTAGGATAATCAATGCCGACTGGCATGCACTGTCTAGTTTGAGATCCGATGTTATCTATAAATAGCATCAAGGTTGTCATATTTGTAAACCCACGTTTCATTAATGATTAGCCAGTCTTTACAAGCCTAGTCATCAAAGCATCAAAACCTGATCTTAGATGGAATTGTTATTTTTTAAATGTTAGACGCTTTCCTGTATGTAAACCCCTCTCATCAATCAGTTGACATCAATTAGATCTATTTTGTATTCAAAAACAAAACTGACTTGACCTTTTTTGTCTTTCAAAACTCAAATTCAAATGCAAGTCAAATTGAATGTATAGAATTATTAGATTAATTAGTAAGCACAAAAAATAATAGTGGTGCGAGATTACCTTTTGTGGTTGTAAACTGGATGAGACATCACACAATGTAAACATCTCACAAACATCAAACAAATTTGAAAAATGACTTTGAATCTTGATTTTAAAGCTTTAGTATTTTCACACATTCAAAATAAGTTAACTTCCTTCTTTCTCAGAAGATGACAATGATATGGTATTGTGCACTGAGAGCAAGAAGGGCTGTAACCCTTTCAGGATAGGATTTATTTTAAGGGCTAAGTTGATCACATATTGTCCTTCAAATTGGCAACAATAATACTTTTCGTTAAGCGCTACATTGTTCTAATAAAATGTAACGTCTCTGAAAATAATATACATGGGCAGGAATGTGGTCGGAAAGTTGAAAAATAGCAAATTTTGATCGAAAGACAATGATTTTGAATTTCTCAATGTGTTGCCAACTTAGGGATTTTAGAGCTCATTATAGAATTCCTGACATCAAAAACAAGATTGTCATGCAACAAACAAACGGATGCAGTATGTGCAGAAATATTTGCCCTTTCTACTCATGCATCTGGCATATTTTGTTAAGGCTCTGAATAAAAAAGGTTATTGAGCCAAACCACAAAATGTGAAATGATTGTCATGAAAGGGTTAAATATGTATCAGTATATTGGCTAATGCCCTTCTGGCTTCCAGCAGATGAGAAGTTAACCTGGTATCATCAAGATAAAAAAAATCAGCAGGGGAAAAATTAACTGCTGCCCTAGACTTCAGGAAATCAAAATATTTTAAATTCATTAACATAGATCAAGTATCTGATGATGAAAATGGCGCTGAAATTGAAAGTAGAAAATTGCTGTATCACATTCCACGCGGCTCATCAAGATTACAACGTCAAAAAAGGAATCTGGCAAATTGGCACTTTGATTGGGAATTAGGGCTGAAAGTAGCGAAGGATTTTGAGTGTACTACAAGTCTGGAACAATCTCTTAGTTTATACCTTGGTGAAGGAATTTTTCAGAGTGAGTGTTCTCTTATATACACAAGTATGCCTGTATGGGTCTGTGGACAGAAATGATTATTTAAAATGTGTATTTTATATTTGTGGGAAAGGAATGCTAAATGATGGAACTGTAGAATGATAATAACAATAATAATGATATGCAGTTTGTGTGAAGATCACATATGGTAAAGTGTCTATGTGCTGTAATAGAAAGTATAGATGAAAAAAGAAACCCACTATGTCTATAAAGTAATTAGAAAAATGAAAGAAAAAAAATGGTTATCTCATGTTGTAAAACTACAGTGTAAATGCACTACAGTGTACTACACTATACAGGTTACACCAGGTTACAAATTATTTTCATCACAAATCCAGGATTGTCAGACAAATTTTTAAATATGCTTCTGTAGTAATGAATTCAGACAGATTACAAAAGAACAAATGGTGATAATCACCGAAAGTTTTTCCTATTTTTCGGGGCAGCATTTCTACAAATGGCAGAAACCATGACTGTAAAGAATAGCTAGCTAACCAAGTAACTTTAACTGATATCTTTCTGTGTTCTTTTCTTATCTTGCACCATCTTGTAGGATGTGCTCAGTGCAGCGATGACATCACACAAGGGCAGGCCTTGGTTGCTCTGGATAAACACTGGCATGTCTGGTGTTTCAAGTGTCACAAATGCAAAAAGGTGTTAACGGGAGAGTACATGGGAAGGTGAGTGCACTTTGTTAGCCCTCTCCCAGTTCGCTGTTTATATGTCTCCCCGCCCCCTCTCGATCTCCCTATTATGTTACCACCTGACTTTTTCTCCTTACCCCCCCTCTCTCTCTCTCTCTCTCTCTCTCGCTCTCTCTCTTTCTCTCTCACTCCTCCTCCTTCTCCTCTCATTTTTCCCCTTTCTCTCTTCTGTCTTTCTCTATCTCTGTTTCTGTCTACTCCTGTCTTGACTCTCTTTTTCTCTTCTCTTCTGTTTCTGCTTCTCTCCCCTTGTTATGTTTCTCTTCCCTGATTCTGTTTCTCTTCCCTGATTCTGTTTCTCTTCTCATCCTTTCCCCTAGTTTTCTTCTTTCTATTTCTCTTTCTCTCCCCTGGCATTTTCACTTTCTCCCTGTTTTTCTCAACTTACTATCTCTCTCTGTTTCTTTCACTCTCACCTTTCACCCTGTTCTCTCCCCTGCTTCCGCCTCTCTTTCTCTCCCCTTCATCCCTCCATCACTCCGTCCGTCCATCCGTTCGTCCCTCCGTCCGTCCATCCGTCCCTCCCTCCCTCCCTGTTTCTCTACCTTCACCTTTGCTCCCATTTCTGTCTTTCTCTCCCCTTCGTCCCCTTCCCCCTCTCTCTCTCTCTCTCTCTCTCTCTCTCTCTCCATCTCCTTCTCCTTCTCTAATGGTAATGGGTAGCTAAGGCAGTTCAAAGGTTTCGTGCTGATACCGGAAACATAGGAAATGAAGCGATGAACTTGAAAGCCTATCGCTCACTTAGACTGGATTAGATTGAATTTCAAGATTCTATGAAACACTATCATTATGGGGAATTCAAATTTTGGGGCTGTACTTGAAGTTAATCAATAGTCTTACTCTGTAAGTGTTTTTTAATTAATAAATATATCCTATCTATAAAATTTTTCTGCACTTATGTTTTCTCAAATTTTGCTTCTTATTTACTTAATTTTTGTAAGTAAATATCAATAATCAGCTTCAAAGTTTCGAGCATTCAAATTGTTGCATATATGTCCATTCAACGGATTGGGTAACTTTGTCTCAGATTCTGAAACAAAATCCTGGATTTAGCTCATGCTGCAATGATAATTATAAACCTTTAGGTCAGTCAGGAACCCCATGACTTTTACAAGCTGATCGCCTGTCTGATTATCAAGATATTTATGATTGGAAATCAAAATTTAAAAATTTCGTTTTCCTAACGGTTTTTATAACACTACAGTCTATTGGGAAAAATGAGTATGGTAAAACCGGTCACTCAGAGATTTTTACTTTTTTGAGGCACTTCATGATCATTTTGAAGCGCAATTTTTTTAGGGCTTCAATATTACACCATATCACAGACACTGATAACACGTAGGGCCATGCATCTCAGATTTAACATTGTTAAACGATGCCTTTAACAGCCAGAAGGTCCTGGTTCCAACCATACATCATAGGCAAAATACAAAATTAAACACGGCAACGGAGTTAATGAAATATCTTCTTCTGCTCTTTTGTTTTGCTTCAGAGATGGACAGCCATTTTGTGAGCGAGATTTCCACCAGTTGTTCGGAGTCCGGTGTTCGAGATGTGACAATTTTATCACTGGAAAAGTTCTGGAGGTGAGTATTTTAATCTAATGTAGGGGGAGAAGGAAATAAAGAATGAAAGAGTGATGAAAGAAAGAAAGAATTAGTTGATGACTGAAAGAGACAGAATGAAGGAAACGAAGATGGAAAATGGAAAAATATAAAAGATCAAGAAATATAAAGGAAGGAAGGAAGATAAAGAGTAAAGAATGGAAGAAACAGATAAAGAAAGAATGATCTATGGAAAGAAGGAATAAAGAAAGATAAACAAGGAAGGAAGGAAGGAAGGAAAAGAAAGAAAGAAATTAAAGTAGTTAAGAAGGAAAAAGAACAAAATAAAGAAAGGAAGAAAGATAAAGGGAAAAGAAGAAAAGAAAGAAACAACAAACAAATAAAGGAACAAAGAAATAACCGAAGAATTTTCCTCTTTTTTTATCAAGGGGTATATTTTTTTTAAAAACAATTGTACAGATTCCTTAATGTGTCATCTTTTCACTTATAGGTCTAGTCCTTAAATGTTCTTGTCTAAATATCTTTTTCTTTTCCACAGGCCGGAGACCACAAATACCATCCGACCTGTGCAAAGTGTGGTAGGTGTGGCAACCACTTCAACGAAGGAGAAGATATGTTTGTACAAGGTATGTCAACATTGCGACAGTTTGTGAAGGCCCATGCATTACATTATCTAAGCATACATTTAGACCATTTTTCTGTCTCTTCTCATACTCACTATTTCTCTCCTAATTTGTGTTGCATTCATTTTTTTTCTGTGTTTATATTCCTGAATGTGGTTGCATTTTTGCTGGAAGTGGTCCGGTAGGCCTCTACCCGTAATTTTATTTACATAATTGTTGTTCTAATGTACAATATGAGCAAATGAACTAATGTCATTCCTCTAAACATAGCTATCTGAAGTACCATTCATCTATTAAAGGGATTGGGTATCTTTGTCTCAGATTCTAAACAAAATCCTGGATTTAGCTCATAATCATAATTATACCTGTCAGTCAGAATTATGACTTTTACAAGCCGTCGCCTGTCTGATTATCAAGATATTTATGATTAGAATTCAAATTTTAAAACCGTTTTCCCAATGGTTTTTATAACACTACAGTCTACTGGGGAGAATGAGTATGGTAAAACCGGTCACTGAAAGATTTTTACTTTTTTGAGGCACTTCATGATCATTTTGAAGCGCAATTTTTTTAGGGCTTCAATATTACACCATATCACAGACACTGATAACACGTAGGGCAATGAATCTCAGATTTGTAAAACTGGAAACATTGTTAAACAATGCCTTTAAGAATAACAAGAATATTTGTTAGTGTTATATTGTACTTTTATTTCTATAACAGGCACAGAAATTTGGCATCCTGATTGCAGGAAAGGAAGGGTAAGTACATAAAGTGAAGAAGATTTTTGTATATCATTTGCCAAGAGAGATACAAATTATTCTTAGGGCTTAGTACATGTTTAAACAACAACAAAAAATATTTTGGTTTTAATTGATTGCATGTAGGTTCTCAGTATTTGAATGAAATATAGAATAAATGGAAATATTGATTCGAATCAACAAGAATTTACCGTATAATGCAGTTCTTAATCTAAGTATGTTTTAGTAAATAAATAAAATCATTAAAAAAATTATATTTTGAACCATCTATCTTTTCCTTTATCTTCTAAATGGCGTCTACTTTTGTTATTTCTTTTCTTTCTTTTCATTTGGACAAAAATGAGACAAATGGAGGGCGAACATAATACCACATTATCATGTTAATTATAGATTACCTTTACCATTCCAGAACGTGTTGTTATGCTCGTTGTTATATGTTAGTGTATGCATTTTGTTTTTTATCCTGTAAAAAGTTTGTACAATTCAGCAAATGTATTTAATAATTATACCTCTAAACAAAGAAACAACAAACAAAATCAGTGGTTTCATCCAGCAAATTATAGGATAGTGTTTTACTTGTGATATGTTTTTTTAAATCCTCAGTGTTACTATTATGGATCATATATCATAATCACTTTTGTGTAGTAGTACAGACTTCAATCTAACAATATAATTTTACACTTTGTTGACAGAAATATTTTAGACAACTTTCGCAGACGTTTACATTCTGTAATCGTGATGTGCTGATAATTTCTAGATTCATTTGTGATGCAATACTCATAATAATAATAGGCATTTATATCGCGCCGTCTATCTATAAATTCTATTCCGAGGCGCACTATTTAATTATTACCCCGGCTTTAGCCAAGCTGCCATTACAGCGCTCTAGCGTTTCAAGGAATTAATTCCTGCCAGGTACCCATTTACCTCACCTGGGTCAAGTGTGGCAAATGTAGAGTAATGCCTTGTCAATGACGATAGAATTGAATTTCTCTTTCTTCCAGGCATTAGGTTTCTTCCCGTCGAGAATCAGGGAGAATGCTATCTTATTTGATTACAATAGAGGAAAATCACAGGTAAGATTGGTTGAATCTAGTTATGCAAATTAGTATCTTATTGTGAAAAGATTTACTAAATTGCCTGTATCCAGACGTGTATAATCATAGGAGTTAATTAACACCCTTCTGGCTCCAGACATACAAAATCTTATCAAAGTAATTCTAAAATAATAAAAAAGCTAGTTTTCGTGTAGGGTTACACACTGTACATCATATTCACTAAAAGTTTAAGTGGTAGCAAAAGCAATACATTTTTGTGCAAATATTTTTTTTTCCGTCAGCCCTTTGCATCATTTAAGAATTACTTGCATGGTGATGGCCCACTTAAAAAGGTTTGGAAAGGGCAAAAAGTGATAGTAGAATTCAGTAAAAAATGTTTTTCATTGATGGAGGATGGGCAACAAGAATAGTCAAGCGAGAAAAGGGGTTGGTTGCACATTTATTATTACCCTTTCAACATAAGCAGTTGTGATTCAATCATGTTATCAATTTCTTTTTCATTCTTTTGTGCATTTCCATCTTCTTATGCTTTTCCTTTTTTGTCTTTCTTTCTTTCTATTTTTATATACCATTTTCCTACCCTATTTCATACATTCTTCCTTACTCCCTTTCTGTCTGTCTGTCTGTCTCCCTGTATGTCTGTCTCCCTCTCTCTCTCCTCCTCCTCTCCCTCCTTCTCTTTTCCTGACCTTCTCTCTCCAGTCCACCCCAGCCTCCCCCGTCCTGGCGAGGGGGCACTTCCACACCCCATCCTTCCTCTCCTCCCCATCCCGCCGATCCTCCAACAGCCTTAGTCCACAGAGCCCAGATTACAGCTACACCTATCTGTCCCCCTTCTCCCTCTCCAACACCATCTATCCTAAGCCAGTCTCGATTAGCCCAGAGGCACCAGTCAGCCCACATTTCCACAGACCAGGTATGTAGACCAGGACCTATCCCAAGATAGGCTAGGAATCTATTACTTTGTACTATGTTGTAGTCTAGTTGGTACATGTACATGTTATGGGACTCTGGATGATATGGTTCTGAATCCTTTGATTAGGTAGCTTAATAGCGAAATGCAGTGGCAGGAAAAAACGTGTCCGGAATGCAAAAGGAGTAATACCGGTAGTTGGTGATATTATAAATTTAAAGTTTTTTTTTTAATAAATATTAGTCTGAATGAAAGCTTAGCTAACATTAAGCCTGATGGAGATATATATTTACCAGTACATATATTTACCAGCTCCAAATCCTGACAATGTCGTTTTAATTCGATTTGACAAAATTATGATTTGCAACAATTATGCATTTTACGTTCCGGACGCGTCTCTTCATGTTGCTGCATTTCACTATAAAGCTACCTTACTGAATTCTTTATTTCACATAGGCTAGTAATACAGGAACTATCCAGTAACCATAGCTAATGGGTTCATATCAATGATACTGCATGATAATAGCCAATTGTATAGTGCTGTCACCTGATCTAGAACCTCTATTCTGAGGCACAGAATGAAAATAGAGCAAAAAACAAGTGTCTACATGGTTTTTGGTTCAAGTTTGACAGAGAATGGGTACCTAGTAAGAAGGTAGTCCTTGAATGCTATCAGTGCTATAGGGAGCTTTGAGCATTCCCTGGGATATGTGTGCAATCTAAATAAACCTCTTATGGTTATTTATGTGCCTTTTGGAAGATCTTATTGTTGTGGGCTCCAACAGATGTTTTTTTTTTGTATGTATACTTATGTGAACTAAGCATATTTTATGATTTGCAAGCTCAGTTACAGCTATGTAATTTTTCAGCAGGAGGACAATGGTAACATGTTTGAAAGAATATTAGAGTACATATATATATATAAGTATTAATTATGATTATCCATAATCATGATGTGAAGGGACATGTAGCAAGGCTATGTGTATTGATGAATGCATGAATATATATATATACTGTATGTATCGTTATGTCTACAGATATAAGTATCTGGATGAGATTTAAATCACAGTTTGACAATGCACACATTGCCACTCGTACATTATTAGCATGATGCACAGGTACTTCTGAAATACCTTTTCAGAGGCTAGGATCTTTTTTTAGATTCTTCTTCAAAGCTGTTGTTCTTTACACAGTTTTTGTAAGCTATTATAGGTGGTTGCAAAAAGTTACAAAAATTACAGAGAATTCCACAAATTAGCATTCCAATAATTTTGGGATGAATTGGATCAGGGAATTCAGTGTTATTCTGGGATTATGGTTAGGTACATGTATGAGTATATTCTGTGAAATTTTAGGACCTAAGTACCTAAAAGACATAAGTTATGATGAATCTTTTAAAGCCATACTGAACTAGAAGCACTACAGTAAAATCCCCTCTAGCGCCATCTCAGGTCAGCTTCGACAGTATGGTCCCGTAACTCGCTGCTTCCCTAGCTGTGCTATTGGTTCTCCCATCGGTTCCTCTGTCTGCGAAGTGGAAATTAGGTATTGGGTTACGCCCTGTTGGCAAGTTGACCATGAGATGGCGCTGTGCAATTAACAGTACGCTAGGGCAGAAAGTTTGTCAGTTCAGTATCGCTTTAAGAAGAGAATTGATAGGTTGCTGACAGCTAGAGAGAATTCAAGATTTCGACAAAACAGTGAACATCAAAGACTTAGCTCCTTCTGAAAATGAGGCTTATAAATTGAGCCATGAATTCATTTGAATAAAAATCAGGAACAATTTTCCCCCTTTTCCATATGCAGGCAAATCATTATATTGTTGGTTAAGAGCAAAAAAGGGCCTCAAGTCTAAAGAAAACATTAGACTAAAGGCCCTTCTCATTCTAAACCAAACATTTTATCCTTTCTATTATCACACCTGGGGGTGTTTCACAAAGACTAAGATCGACTTTAAGTCGGACTTAACTATGGCAGGCCGTTCATGCAACTGTTTGCTCTCACCATTTACTGGCATTAGTCTCTCAAGGGACGTACAAATCATGGTCACTAATCTACAGAATCTATATTTTTTGATAATTCAATATTGAAGGAAAAAATATTATCTAAAGATCATAATGGTGAGAGCAAACAGTGGCATGAACAGCCTACCATAGTTAAGTCCAACTTAAAGTCGATCTTAGTCTTTGTGAAACACTCCCCTGATCATAGGGAGAGTCTGAATTATGACATTATATTTCTCGCTTTTTTCATGATTTTTTAATCACTTGATGTGTATTTATCTAATGGCGATGTGACAGCGTGCGTCGTAACCTTGGTCAGATCCTTGTCAATTACTTTTTCTCCTTTTTTGCTATCATTTTTTCCTCTTCTTTATACTTTCTATTTTTGTGGCACCCGCTCTGTCGTGTTGGCATCTCCACAGAATATGTAAACAATGGTAATACAGAATACACTTGTTTACTTATTATGTTTGTGTATTACATATGTCATGGTATATGCATGATGTTTGGAATAATGCTTGCCATAATGCATGGTGCTTTTTTCCCTATTTTTTAAATTAATTTTTTTTATTTTTTATTTTTTGCTTTAAAAAGCACATTATGATAGTGGGAGATTTGTTTATGCTAATTTTTTTGTTAATAGAGGAAACAATAATTTCCAAGACAATTATTTACTGAAATGATTCCATAGTTACTGATTTTTGTATGAAAAGGAAAAATTTGCGGCCTTGGTATTTTTTAAGAAAATACAATTGTTTATTTTTTACACTGGATTGTGTTTTACTATAGATAATCTAGGGACATATTTCTTTTTCACTCTGCATATAACTTCTAGGTAACAGTCTGATTAGTTTTGTGATGTTGGGACTATACTGAATATAACATGAACAGGCTGTTAAAGTTTTAAGGCACTTTAGGATTTCCTTAAAAATACGTTAAAAACCCATCATTTTAGTTTGCACTTTGTGGTTTGACAAATAGGTTTACCCTATATATTCTTACAGGAGAATTTTAATCTGCTAAACCTGCCATTACTTTCCCATCCCTATCTATGAAACCCTTGAATAGACCACAGGCAATCATGAGCACTAACCCCAAAAACGTTCTTCCCCAACCCCTAATATCCGTACTATTTTTTGTATTCTTTTCTACTAGCATTGAATCATTGTGTTTTATTACAGTATGTGATCATATGGTTTTGAATGCACAATGTGTTATTTATAATCCATCTAGGTCCCGTCATTGTGATATTCAGTTATTTCTCAATTTATCAAATTAACCAAATGTCAAGGAAATCTATGCAAACAGCAGAAAAATGAAGAAAGAAGCATACATTTTTGTAATATCTTAAATTTTGGTCTATATGTGCATGAAATTTTAGTGATATTTCATCAGTAAAGTACATCAATTTGATTCATTTTATGATTTTACTAACATACTTACATCCATAACGGACGTCATCTTTGCAAGTATACATTTGGTAAATTAGCATGTTATCTGTCTTAACAAAAATGATTGGACAAGAATAGCATCATGGTTTGATCGCATTGAACTAATACTAGATTCAATCATCCTTTAAACACATACTTTTACATATAATATTGTTTTTCTAATGAAGATGATGGGGCCATTTGTTTTTATTATTTAATTACTTAATTTAAATTGATTCAAAGATAATTATGTATTATTTAATTACTTAATTTAAATTTATTTAAAAAAAATTATTTGAAAGCATATCAATGATAAAATGAGGTAATTTCTTTTGAAGGCTTCAAAGTTGTGGGTTGCTGCAATTGACAGCAAGTGTCCTGCAGAGTACAGAGTTCTACAAGAGAAATTTTGTTCCTGGGATATGATGTTAATCATTTTATATAAATTAAACATCAATGAATGGTTAAGCCTAAAGACACTCTCCTTTTTTTTCTTGGTCATTGTTTTATTTTGGGAAAATGTAGCTGGTATTTGATGGAAAAGATCAATTTCTGATTGAACCGAAAATGTGTATGCTGCATGAATAGGAACTTTAGAGCATGATTTTAAGCAGGTTTTTGAAGCATTTTGAGTTGCACACCTGGCATTCTGGCATTGAAACCCGAAACCTTTTTGTAACCACTATATGCTCAGCTTTTGACTCTTAGTTGTCGATGTATACTGCCCTCTACAGGTGAAGATTTTTCGTACTTGTCGCCTCCACGATATGACCTTCCCCCGCCACGTCCCGGTAAGGATCCGACTCTTTCAGCTATGTCTTCCTTGTGCATTTTCAATTGAAAAATCAGCATTGTGTTGCAAGTGCCTGCATATTTTTCACATGAAAATGTTAAGAAAAAGAGAAAGAAGTTTATACTAATCACAGAATCCTAACCATTTTTGTTTTGTTTTGTATCTTGCACTAATGTAGGTGACGTAGAAGAGATTTCAATCTTTTTCAACCCGTTAATGAATTTGATACTTTAGATGATATGGAAAATGTGTATTTTTTCATTATCATTTTGTCCCGCCGTACAAGTTATCAGACATTA
This sequence comes from Mesocentrotus franciscanus, assembly GCA_037976565.1. Taxonomy (NCBI): domain Eukaryota; kingdom Metazoa; phylum Echinodermata; class Echinoidea; order Camarodonta; family Strongylocentrotidae; genus Mesocentrotus; species Mesocentrotus franciscanus. The sequence goes on from CP137677.1 coordinate 13,039,042, forward strand.
TCTGTTTGGCCGAGCCAAACGGACGTTCACCCTGTATTGGAGTATATTAGTTAATAGTTAATGCCCTTCTGGCTCCAAACAAAAGAGAACTATAATGAATTTCACTGATACATTACACTTCTACATGTACGATTTACAAAGAGGTTGTTGCTTTCATGATAAGAAGGGAAATATCTTGTAATTCTTATCCTTAGTCCCACTTGAACAAATTGAAGTTGGAACCAGAGGCAGCACCTAGCTGTAGTGTTTACATGTACTGTTCACTTCACACTTGCAAATGCGTCCAACTTTGTTACCCTGAATCAAGAAATGTGGAATCTTAAGGTAGCTTTAATAGCCAAATGTAGTGGCATGAAAAGACGCCTCCGGAACACGAATGCATAATAGTTGTTGGAAGTCATAATTTTATCAGACAGAGGTAGAACCACATCGTTAGGATACTGACCCGGTATATGCATTAAGCCATCTTGATGAGGCTTAATGCGCTAGTTAAACTTTCATTCAGATACCGGTATGTAAAAATAGAAGAACTTTAAATAAACAAACATCACTAATTATTACACCTTTTGCATTCTGGCCATGTCTTCTTGTGCTACTGCATCTCGTCAAGCTACTTTTAGAAGGAGGGATACATCATTTGTATCCTGTGCATGTGTATCGTTCTGCTTATTTCATATGATTTTGTCTTGCAAATGATAGAATACTCGATGCATGTGTAGAGATTTATTTGATAGTACTAATATTTGTTAATGTACACAGTTTATCAAGCATGCCTTTTTAAGTTTCACAGCCTAACAATTCTTCACTCATTTTTAGATGTTCCATAGGTGTGAAATCTGCAGCAATTCACTTATGATTTTTATTTTCAAAGTAAACATTTAATACTGATAATTGTTTTCAATTGCAGCAAATCAATTTGGATTTCTTTTGTGTTGACAGTTTCATATTTTTCTTTTGATTATTTCGGGTTTTACAAAATGATAATACACCCGTGTATGTGCTAAACAATGCTGATGTTTTATTGGCAGTGATTCTTTATTGCTGTTTCTCAGTTTCTACTCTCAGTTATGAGTGGAAAGAAGTGCAGTAGAATGAAACTTGAAAAAAAAAAAAATTGAAGAGAAGAACTTGTTGAAATGAATAATTTTGTGTATTTCTAACAAGATAATTGTATGTATTAACTAATTTGCATGTTGCTTCTGTTTCAGATCTAACATATTTAGAAAGACTTCAAATACTTGCTTTTTGGTGTGCCCCAATGTGAATGCTTATACAACTTGAGTAATTTTATATGAATAGATACAGATCGATGCACTGATAAACTTCTGTTCAGGAAACATGTAACTTTCCAAGATATTCTTGTGAGATTGTTGTGATTAATACTCAAAGAATGGATTGATAAATAGATATTTTTAAAAATGGTATTACATGATGCATTGTTTTCTTTCTGTCACAAAGGTTTTCTGTTTAAGAGTATTATGAGTATCAGTATGAATATGTTATCAATTGTGATAAACACATACTTATTGATGTGATGTATACAATGGGTGGGGCACCTGGGAAAAGCTTATATATTTTTCACGAAAACTCTTTAAAAAAATCCTAGTGTATAGTCTGTATTAAATTGTGCGATACCTTAATATTTACAAACAAGTTTATCATATGACAATCTCCTCCAATCTCTAACTGACCAATCAGGGGGCTACAAGAGAAGACCGCGCCCACACAGTGCGTTCGATGCCCTCAAACCAAAGATCAAGCCAGTGAAGGACGAGGCCTTGTCGGCTGAAATGGTCAGGCAGTCAAAGTTTCCGGCTGCAAAGAAGCCCAGCGCGAGCCAACCAGCTAAGGTTAGTTGTACCATTAATTAGATTTTTTTATCCACTGTTAAAAAATCTGGTCAGATGGTCACAGTTTTGGGCTGCAAAGAAGCCCAATCTAAGCCAAGCAGGTGTGGTAAGTTGTACCATTAGCTTTCTGTAGTATTTTTGTATTCACTGTTCAATGATTGTGTCAAACAGTTAAAATTACTCGACAGTGTAACTGCCAAGGAGACCAAAAAGCAAACTGTCTTACCTGTACAAAACGCCTTGACAACCAATTACATGACATTTTGTAAAATGGTGAATATTTGTGATTACTACAGTAGCTATTTTTTTTTTTTTTAATAATTAGATTACATTTGATCACTTTATCACATACTCTGTGCTAAAAAATCTTGATTAATGCCCTTCTGGATCTAATTAAGATTATACTGAACTACCACACCCATTTTTTTACATAACTTCCTCAAATTAAGATAAAAGTTTAAAAATAAATACATTGTAAAAAGCACATCAAGGCCTGTTGATTGTAAACAATATTTTCAATACACAAAAAATATAATTCACAGCTTTCATGTGTTCAGTAGACAAATTATAGAAAAAATAGATGAAAAATTATTTGGTATTTTGTAATCTCTTGTACAGATTGAGAGTGAGATCTGGCCCGGACCACCAGCCTTCGCTAAGTACCAGTTCAACTCCAGGAGTAAGTCCATGGGAGATCTACATAATAGTGATGAGGAGGAGGAAAAACAAATCGATGCTGAGGTGAGAAAATGATCATAAATGATAATACTAATGTGAACTTTTTAAAGTAATACCATGGAAGTGCTTCAATATGACTCTCATTTGAAGTACGAGGAGAAGAAGTCAAAGAGATGGAGTAGCATGGAGGATTCATTTTAAAAAGGGGGATGGAAATCAAGAACGGAGAATTATAATAGTATTCGAGAATGGAAACAAAATTATTTGAAGGAAGATAAGAAAGCATGATCAACAAATAAGAAAGGAGTCTGAAGTGTACAAGAGGAAGAAGAGTGAAATATTTGTGAAAATGGATTGAAGGGAAGAAGACTCGTGGAAGAGAAATTGTAAGTGACACCAGAAATGAGGGAGAGAAGTGAAACCGTTTTGGTTGTTGGTTCTAGGATAAAACATAAATACTGGTAGAATCTTTGTAAAAAGTTACGACCAATCTAAATGCAGGAATGTTCTAACTTCAAGTCCTCTTCAGAAAGTATTTTGAAATTTCTGCTGAGAACCGCCATAACATAATTTTTCAGAAATCGAATTTACAGGAAAAGACAAATGTATGCCTGTTATATGTCCCTGATTTATATAAATGTACATTAAAGTAGTACAAAATCTACTTTCCCATCAATCCCTCTTCTGCTGTCTGGGTGCAGGTATCAAAGGTGGATTCAGCACTGGGGAAAGAGATCTTAAAAGCTGAACTCAAGCAGAGAAAGATCAGTAATCTAGACCCAAGGAGTGCCTCAAGAACGCCAGCAGCTAACAAAGAGCTCCCCATCAGCCCTAGGCATGAATCCTCAATGGATGCAGGTGAGAGAGACAACAGACATCGTCACCTTTGATTCCTTTTTTTTTTTTTTTTTTTTACTGATGATAATAATGATCATAGTGATTCCTACATTCTTTAACATTTAAGTAATATTGACTGCCTTCAGGGCAATACGACATATATCGCCCGAACCGAAGGTGAGGGTGATATATGACAAGTCGTAGTGCCCTGAATTAGGCAGTCAATATTACTATTATTAACCACATCAGACATCTAGAGCAAACAAGAAAATCTTATACTCTTGAATTATGTAAAATACAGTAGCCTATACTGCACAGGGTTTCCTAGCATGAAGAGTTGCAAAAACATCGTCAAACCAGCATTGTGCATCTAGTGCTTGACGAACTTTTCGATACACTGCAAACAGTGTGCCTTGTGTGTGATTATTACGTCACAATAGACGGTGCGCGCAAAGTGCGCAGGTTCTCATACGCGTAATAGATGCGCAAAAAAATTACAAAAACCCAGAATGATGTTGGCTTAACATTATTACCCACTAGTTTAACACGCATTTTGTCATTGACTTTCCAGAATGGGCAATAATATTTGTTCATTGGTTTACTGCGTAATAATATTGACCGGCAAATTACACACAAAATCCCATTGACTTTTCTGAGCGGTCAATATATTTTTTCGCGCGTAGTTTTGTTGGCTATCAATTAAACTTAGAGGGCAATACAATTTAAAAATTGCCCTGCTCAGATGTCTGATACGGTTTATAATGTTTATTATTTCCTCATGTACATGTAATTCAGAATTTTTACCTGGCTCTGACCATGCACCTAGGTCCATGCTCTAGCTGACAGCCATTATTGTAAAGCCAGTGACTTATGCATTCGTGATGTGTTGAGGGGTTGAGATTAACAAAGCTTAATGCCACAAAGTAATCGAATCACAATGATACAACTCTGACATTTTTTTTAAATTAAAAAATCCTTCCTGCTGCGAAAGTGGCTGTCATTTACAATCACTGAATGTTTCTGATTTTATGATATCAGGGTCCCATTGCAGAAAAATTACCATTGATTGTAACTTTGCCATTAATGCTAACTTCCATGGATGGAAACCATGATTTAATTGGCTGTTGAGTATTGTTGCCATGGTAGTTAATATTGATGTCAAAGTTACCATCAGTGGTAAGTTTTATGCAACGGGCCCCAGAGTACTGTGCATGACGAGGAATCAACCCTACAAGGTATTCATTTTTCTGCACTTGGGTCTAGAGAGTAAATTGTAGATAAAATGCTGAATTGCACCAGGCAAGAGGGGGAAACTTCAATCCTTCCATGGCAAAAGCCATTGGACCGAACCTTGATGCTAATGAGGATTATCGGTAATTGTTTTTTGATAATGACACGAAGGGTTGGCATTGAGCTATTTATGTCCAATATAGAATGGATTCGCTTGATGAGCAGAATTAAATGACAACAAAATTACAGCGTAGTGTTACATTAGACGTCATTTAGATTCATGCCCGAGATCATCATCAATAATTTCCATTCATCAATACATTACTTCATATTTTATGAAATCTAGTAATACATCTTACTATAGCAACATGTACAAAATGGATGCATGATATTTAAAGAAAGAAACATAGACCATTTAAAGTGGATAATTATTTTATCTAACTACCGGCATTCCAAAATTTCTTGTGCCTTGCCTTTATGCAACCTCTCTACATTTTCATGTTTCTGTTATAAATATAGCACCATGCAAAATTGAGGAACATTAAATGCGTTCATATCTGCATTAGATAGCAATATTGAGAAAATTCTTTAGATTATTAGATTTTTTTTTTACACATTTGATGTCATGTATAAATTCACCCAATTCAGAATGACAACAAAATATGTTGTCTCAGATATCTGCTATGTTTTTGTGTACAAATCATGCAGACTCTCTATCTATGGAATTTGCAATGGGGTAGTTTATCATATGACAAAGATACTCACCGTTTTATAACAAAAAAACGTCAACAACATATATATTTTCTGGCATTGGTAAAATTATCCACCATTGGGACCTTGTTCAGTTCACTTTATTCAACCATTTAAAATCAAAAATACAAAGCATGCATACAAAAGAAGAATACAAAATAACTGTGTTGGATGCCCCTAAAAGCCAAGGCTTGATAATACATTTACAAAACAATCCAAAGTTTATCAGCTTATCTCCTCGGGTGTCAGACTGTTCCAAAGGTACCGTTGTGTGGATAATTCTTTCTAATTAATGCCCTCACTGATGCATACGATTGGTACACTATTGGTTTATGTAAGAAGGATAAGATTTTTGTTAGTTGTATGACTTGATGTTTGGATGTGAATTGTCATTCCCATTCACAGTGGCTTTGAGGCATCGAAGATGGAGAGGTAAGAGGGACAGGTGCCACTTATTGACCCTTCAACCCCCTTGTATTCAAATGGTAGCACCTTGTATTCCATTGCTTACCATGGCACTGGCAGGTCATACCATTACATGTTTAGGTGAAAGTACCTTTACTCTGTAGGAGCTTTATCTGTGCTGGTGGAAACTTCCTAATTTCCTTGAAACTTCTCATAGTTCAAGTCTATGGAACAGCAGGCATGATATTTCCCGTTGCTCTCCTACCTTTGAACTGCTGAAATGCTCAAATTAGTCCATCAATTTTTAAAAAAATAGTTCCTGGACTCATTCCTGTTGGAATCCTGAAAGATGCACTCAAACAACACTCACCCTCACACGAATCTAATTATACGTATTTATATTTCAAGCAATTCATTCACTTATGCAGCTTATCTCCCTCCACTATGCAACCCCACCCCCTCAAAAAACAATGGGAGCACCTTAATTCTATCTAAATGACTATGCACAATTGGGCTATTCTATTATTATTAGTGTAGGGGAAAACATGTCTTTTCATGTGCCCGTTACATTTAGTGTTGATTTGCAAAGTGCAAATTCTGACAAAATCTCGCCTTGCCTTTTGGTTTCAAGGCTAGCATGAAAAGAATTAAAGTCCCCATGGATCTGTGGGGTTGAAGGGTCAAAGTTCATAGGAAGCCAGCAATATGATGGAATGAAAGAATGGTTCTGCAATTCACTTGCATGACTTATTTTTTGTTTCTTTTTCTCTTACTGCTCTTAATTCATGCATTGTGGTATGTTCCAAAAGGACAATGGCTGAATGTATTTTGAAATAATAAAGTTTCGATGCTGGAGGTTGTTACTGTTAATTACCATACATACTGTTCAAATAAACGGATTCTCTAGAGTTATAGATTTAAAAAAATAAAAAATCTTTCTGAAAATGGTTCTATTGGATTGTACCACAATGTATTTTGTTTGCTGAGAGTCAAATGGACTTTACCTCTGTATGAAATGACATCAGGGGGGTGTTTCACAAAGATCTTAAGTTGAACTTATCTCTAAGTTGGACTTAACAATTATGGAAAGCCGTTAGCATCTTTGAAAATATTTTATAAAAATTATTTCAAAAGGCATAAAATGTTGATTCCAATCATTCATATTTTCTATCATCAAGGAGATTTCATGTTCTTGATGTGGAATTTATGAAAAGTCTAAAATACTTGAATTTTTGCTTTTGAATATATTTTATTTTAAGGCTACAAATGGCTCTCCATAATGTTTAAGTCCAACTTAGAGTTAGGTTCAACTTAGAATCTTTGTGAAACACCTCCCAGATAAGGCCCTTCTGGCTCTCAACAGACGATTTTATGTTTTGTTCATTTTCTGACCCACCTTTTTTCCCCAAACAGATTCCTGTGAATGTATGCATGATTTTAATTTCAGATTTCACACTTGATGTGAATTAACGTTAAAATGAAGAAGAGATTTCCACTATGGGGATTCTTCTTGCAATGGAGGGCTAGGGGAGGAGGATGTGCTACGTTCATGTTTTTAAAAAGTTTTGCTCTTGTTAACTTGATCTCTTAGAGAGTGTGGTGGTGTGTTTAATTATCACCAACGTATAACCATCTTTTAAAAAGCACAAAAATATATTCCTGCGATATATCGAAATTTGTGGTGTGCATATAGCCTCTGAATTTGTCCTATTATTACCAGAGGCTGCTATGCAATGTAAATAATTTAAACCTAGATAAACACGTTAGTACTTTTGGTTTCAGATATCGACTCATATTGAGCGAAATAGATTTGGTACTTTCATGCAATTTCACACACTTTGTTGACAGAAAAGTACTGGAAAGCAATTTTGAAACTACAAATATGCTTAATTTGCAATTGACTAAAGATATGCATGATCTAATGTTATGTTTTTATTTTGTTTAGCATCAGAATACTTAATACTAACCAAGAATCAGCTATGCAAAGCAGCCACCTCTGGAGTATGAAAATGACAACCAATTTACACCTAGGCACATTGAAATAATGATGATTAAAAACGATTCTGACCACCTTTCAGATAAATTATCATTCAAATATCTCTAACGAGCAAGAAGGGGCCCATAGATTATTTATACATTTGTAGCTGTTTTCACACCGGCTCTGCTGGGAATCCCAAGGAGGTATTATTATACAACTAAGAGGCTGCTTTTTAATGTCCCCCGCCCCCCCCCTTGAAGATGTGGTATACAGGTATTATGATAGTGGTGGGCCGCGGAACACACTAGCCTAATTACTTTTAAAACTGTATCAGAACACGCAGGGCAGCACTAGGTTAACCAAATCATCAATGATCATATCTCAATCAGACTTCCATCTACCAAGTTACCATCAAGAATTCTCTCTCCCTTTCTCTCTTTTTATGTATCATTATAGATTTAACAAATCATTTTCTTTAGTCCTCTCACGGACATGTCTAATAGATGAGTTTAATGTGTCAATAAATTTGAAGCCTGTTTTAGGTTCATTGGTGAAAGTAAAGTAGTTAGTTACTTCAGTTCTTAATTTTCCCATCATGATTATATAGTCTTAATAGACTCATTACTACTTTTTGTAACTTCAACTGTGACTCTTAAATTGTCTCAAAGGTGTAGAAATCATAATCTGTTTTTTATCATTAGTGTCTTTTTGAAATTCTGATCACAAACAATGATCTTGTGCTTAGAAAATTCATATAGCTATCTTCTTTGTCTGTCAAAGACTTGAAATATTCCATTTCTCTTGTTGCCTTCTATTTGCTTTAATAGATTCATCTAGAAATAATTCTATTTTTTAGATATCATATTTCTAACATAGAAAGCAGAATATCTATTTCAAACTTTGCAGTAGGATCTTCTGAAAGTCATGTGACTATATTCAGTAGATAGTAATTCCTTCAAAAATGTGTAGACATATTATTATATATATTGTGCTCGTTTATGAAAAAATATAATATCTGTTATCTAACTTTGTTTGTCAGTATAGTGTTTAAGTAATCGTTCCTTTATATTCTTTGAAACAAGGGTGAAAAGGATATAATTTAAGAGATATGGAATTTACTTTATATTTTGTCCATGGTTACTAGTTGGTTATCCTCAGTTATCATAACTTTCTGTGATAAATTGATGAATTAAAAAGATTGATATTTATTAAACAATATTTCCAGTTCTCCTGGAATATATTTTTTAAAGGATGTAGTTGATATGAATTTTGTCCACAATTGTTTTTCAAAATCTTACAGGGTATACTAACATGCACTATTCAATGCATGTAGTTTTGTTTTCAGAGTGAAATGATTTTTAATGAATCAATATTATTTCATTCTGCATGGTGGGTATTATGGGCAATTTGTGAAAGAATTGGAATTTTTATTAGTTGAATGAGAAAGTGATATCTTTTGAGTCAAATGGTATGTTATTACTTGCCTTGCTAAATGTGCATCAAGGTTTGGGGAAAAGGAATCTGGTGTTTCTTTACCAGAGTTTACCAGATTGCCTCCCATTCAAAGGGTAGTTTCATGGGCAGAATATTTGACAAGTATTTAAAAGGGGATTGTTTCATATAGACTTGTAATGAGCAGTCAACTTATTTAAATATGATTCAAGATTTATTATTAAAAAAATATTTAAAAAAAAAGCAGAAATGGGAATGCACAATTTCCTGGCAAGCAATACATTCTGCCTGTTTTGTGTACTTCAGGAATACTAGATTTGGTTTGAAAGGGTGTTGGGGAATGAGCTTATTATGACCTTTGCCTACCACGGGTTGCTAAAGGTTAACCAAGTGCCAACATGTGATGTAGGATCGACCAAATGACTTGCATCTCATATTATAGAGGATTATACATAGAGGAATACCCTAGGACCGTTATGAAGTCAACTCACTTTGGGATTGTTCTTAATTTGTTTTTTTGAATCCTTAGAGAACATGATGACACCACCGAGGAGCTCCACCCTTCCACCAAACCTTAGATATGAAAGCCTGGTAAGATCGATCGCTGGTTGCCCTCAAGTAGGCTGCTACAGCCATTGACATTACACGCTCATTGCGTCCTTCTTGCAGGCAGTCAATGAGAAGCACCTAACCTTTTGTTGTTGATGATTACAATTGCTGCTCCTTGGGGGTGTTTCACAAAGACTAAGATCGACTTTAAGTTGGACTTAAGTATAACAGGCCATTCGTGCCATTGTTTGCTCTCACCATTATGATCTTTAGATAATATTTTTTCCTTCAATAATGAATTATACCATGATTTGTACGTCCCTTGAGAGACCAATGCCAGTAAATGATGAGAGAAAACAATGGCATGAACGGCCTGCCATACTTAAGTCCAACTTAAAGTCGATCTTAGTCTTTGTGAAACACCCCCCTGTTCTATATAAAAAAAAAACCCACTGTAGCTGTCTCCTTTTCACAATAATGATGAGGTGATCATGTTCCCCTATATAACTCTCCATTATCTATCTCACTTTCTTGTTGGATGTATATGCAGAAGCCTTCTCATACAATTCATCTCAAAGGCATCGATTCATTTTTCCAACTCTGCCTTCAGTTGATGACTAGAACGTCACCGTCACATACTAAGATTGTTATTCTATATTTTACCCTGACAGAGTGAAGCATACAGGAAAGCCAGCTCTCTTCCCATGAATGCCAGGAGTGGATCATGGTACAGTGATGGTAAGAGCTACTCAAGATGTCATTTGGCAATTTTATTTTGGTGTGGTGGGGGAAGGGGGGGGGGCGGCAGGGAAAGGGACAAATGGAGATCTTCAACATTATTTGCCAACATAATTCCTTGCCCCTTTTTCTTTAACAATACTGAATTACGGTGTGTGTTTTCAGGGGAAAGGGGACTTCAGCCATACTTTCCAACACACATGTAGTTACAATCCTTCTTTTCTCTTCAGCAATACTAAATTTTGCTGAATTGTTGGGGGGGGGGAGGGGTTGATTGATTTCAGGCAAAATTTTTGGAAGGGATCTTCATCATTATGTGCCAAAACAATATTGCAGCACACAAAAGGTTTCAAATTGATCAACTTGGTCAAGAACCCTCCTTTCTGTGAACAAAATTCACATTTTTAGAGGTTGGAAAAAAGTGAATGCGAAATCCAGTCAGTGCAGTATTGTAATTTCTTTATCCATCCATCTCTTAATCCTAATATCTCCTCATGTCATAGCCAACTCGGAGGGCTACATATCCAACGGCTATGCAAGCAGCGGAGAGCTCTCGCCCAGACTGGCCCACATGAACGACCGTCAGCTGCGGACCTTGAGGATCACCACGGGTCAGTCCATGCCTTCCATGGAGCCTAAGGTACCTAAATCATCTAAGGCCGTAAGGATCGCTGCCCCCAAATATAAGTCCACCCCCAAGGGTAGGCCTGTAGGCCGAAGGTTGAAAGTTCAAGTAAGTTGCGGGGGAATCGTGACGAGACCCTCCACGGCTCAAGCCGGATCATGTGCAAGATGGACGCTGGATGGCAATAGTGCATTGGGCATGTGAATACGTCAATAGGTCAAAGGTTACACATTCATACATCCATCCCTCTCAAAGCAGAGTTGATGCCCTTCTGGCTCTCAACAGATATATATTCAACAAGAATATGAGTTTGAAACCAAAAGCCTTGAAAACGATAAATATTTCATATTTTTAAGAAGGCTGGAGAAGGATGGTTCCATATGTGTAACGTAATATAAAGTTAAACAAAACTCTGTATTAACAAGATATTTACATTAGGAAGCTGTTGTAACTCAAATGAAGAAGTTTCAAGAATGTCTTGGAAATAGCCAATCCAAGTACAAAAAAGAGGGTTTTTTAAAGGATATTTTATTCTGAACTTTACAATAAATGTAGAATTCATAGAGATTTAAACTGGGGAATGGGTAGGGTGCAATACTACATAGGTGCAAAGCTAAAAACTCTCAGTAGCAAACTTGCTTACAGATAGAGAAACTGACCTCTTCCATGAAGCTAGAAAGGAATGTGTGATTACGTTTTTTTTTTTTAAGAGTGGACTACAAATAATTAAATTAGAATTTAGAAAAATAAAAACCTGCTAAGTCAATTCACAATTACTCAAAAATTCGCTGAGTTTTCTGCATTAAGTTTTATGTGAATATTTTCAAAGCAATAGAAATATATGAAATATAAACACCAGTCTTAGTGCAGATAAGAATAGTGCAAATGCTATCAAGTAAATGAGAAAGAAAGAAGAAGAAGCTGGGAACCAAAAAAGTGTCAAATGTACAACAAATAATGCCCTTCAGAGTCTCAGCAGTGTACATCAGAATAAATATCATTATTAATTCAAGGTAGCTTTAAAGGTAAAGACCAGTTTTGGAAACGCCCCTCTCTCAAAAAAATGAAATGGAAGCTCTCATTACCAATCATGTGAAAGAATATGTTTTGACTAATACGTGATGATACAAATTTTGCCGGAAAGTCGGAAACCGCCTACTTATTGATATATTTGGTAAATTATTATATCTATTGGGACCAAATAGATATCGCGCACGTGGTCGCGTAGTCCCATATACATCTTTCTGTGTACAGTGCTTGTAACTTTACCAAGACTGGGCCAAATTTCTTATCATTTTGATGATTCCAGAACCTTGCAGTACATACCAATACTTATATGCTAGATGATCAACCTTTTCTGATCGATTCCACAACGTTTCTTTCACAATGCAATCGCATGACCAGAACTGGTCTTTATCTTTAAAGGTGAAATGTAGTGGCACAAAAAGATGCGTCCGGAACACAATAAGTGTAATAGTTAGTAATATTTGTGAATTAAAAGTTCTTTTTTTACATATCTGAATGAAAGTTTAGGTAACATGTAGCCTAATCAAGATAATACATGTATTTACCAGCTCCATATCCAAATGATGTGGTTCTGCCTCTATGTGATGACGATTTCATATTTCAAAAATTTTGCATTTTGCGTTCTGGACGCATCCTTTCATGCCACTATATTAACCTAAGTTACCTTTTTGGAATGTATCTGCATATGTATAACCTTTACTAACAGTCCCATGCATGTCCTTCTGTCTTGTTCTGTCTCCTACTTACCTCTCATTGTATGATGGTGTTACCATGGCAACCAAACTAATCTCTAACCTCCAGAAGAACGCGTCAACGTCAACAATGGAGAAAGGGTCGTCCATGAATAATATGCCTCTGGTATGTTTACTAACACCATTGCACCTTGACTTGAGAATTTATATACCAGGGGGGTGTTTCACAAAGACTAAGATCGACTTTAAGTTGGACTTAACTATGGCAGGCCTTTCATGCTACTAGTTCTTCTAATCATTCCTGGCATTGGTTTCTCGAGGACATACAAATCGTGGTCACAAATCTACAGAATTTACATTTTTTGATTATTTTCATTATTGAAGAAAAAAATATTATCTAAAGATCATAATTGAGAGACCAATGGTGAGAGCAACCAGTGGCATGAATGGCCTGCCATAGTTAAGTCCAACTTAAAGTCGATCTTAGTCTTTGTGAAATACCCCCCAGAGCTGGTAGAGAAGAGATAGTCACGGCACCGGAAGTCGTGCTCGTTCAGAGTTCGTATTGATGGAGCGCCGAAACAGTTCCCACCCATAGAGATTGTATGTGGGAGGGAACTATTTGAAGCTCCATGAATTGACCTTTGAGCATGCATATGTCGCAACTATCTCTCTCAGTATGCTATGATACATGTATATATACCCTAATATTGATTGCATAAAACTCACAAATGAACGCAAGTGCACATGTACATACGTAGGAGCATCGGTAATGCATTGTATATCGCAAAGGAAAGTAGACATTTATCTGATTGAATTTTGTGGACAATTATAAACAAACAAACAATAATCACTCCCCCGCCCCTCCCCACCAAATTTAATTTCGCAAAAGATTATGTGGCGTCTTCATCTTGTCTTTAGAATGCTGACATAGATTTATAAAGGGCATGAGATTACAATTTTATTTAAAAAAACATAACAAAATAAAGAAAGATGTTCATGGCTCTTCAGTTAATTAGGAATTTGTTAAACATCATTCCTTTGGCAATAGCCCCAGCTGCAGTTTGTCTTGAATATCACCTTCCAATCAGTGGCCTTTTCTTCATATTTGGCAAATAAGTTGCAGACACTTGAGATGTAAACGTACTACATTGCAACGCATCTTAATGCAAGAAGCTGCACATTAACATTGCCAAAAATGGGTCCACGGTAAGAGCAGAAAATGCGATTCGTCAAATTTGTTGTTCGTGCATTTATGGGAATCTTCAGTTGATTGATTTGTGAGCTTCAGGAATCAAAGTCATTCTTTTTTATAGATTTATGAGAAGAGTTTGCGAAATGCAATTGAATAGACATAAATTTACATTACCTTTGCAGGAGAATCCATAATTAATTTTTTCTGAGCCTTGAATCACAAAATCTATGTAAAAACAAACAGTGTATAAATAAATTGTAATGACAGAATATTTATATTGGTTAAATCCATTTTAGGTTCATGTATATAAGGAGTTAGAGATTTTTTTTAGACAAGGTTTTTTTTCATTTAGCTATAACTGATAATCATTATCACTCTCTTTTTTCGTGTTTGTTCTAATCAAACTATAGTCAAAAATGGGAAGAGAGGTAATGAAATTGTTTTTTCCTTCCAGCAAATGTGCATTTGTGGTTTGATATATAAATCGGCTATATGTTACTGGCTTTTTTTATAAATGTTTTAAATTCCATCCCATGCTCCTCCGACCTCCCCACCCCCCATCACCTTCCAAGCTCCTAAATGGTTAACTCACACCCACCATAGGAATGCCTGCTGTGTTACTTTTAACACGGATATAACTAAGTAGGGCTAGTATATCCATGTTCTCTGTGGTTTTCACAGTGCAAGTAACATGTACTTATAATATGCAAAAGAAAATAGTTACTCCAAGAGCATGCTACTGGACGGAAGCAAACATATGTCCCATTAGGCCATTTCATTGAATACAAACCTTAAATGTTACTGTTGTAAGTTTTTGTTGCTGTGGCAGAAATTTATCCACAATTTTATGGGTGGCAAAAATAAGCAAGACGAAAACTCTGTTGAAGGTATATTAGGAAAATGGAATTGTCAGATGATTAATTCCAATTTGGTCTATTTGCATTTGCCAATTAAAGGAAAGAGAAAATCGAATTAAGAGAGGGGCACTGCTCTTAAGATGCACTTGATACAATTTTTGCTCACAACTCCCCAATATAATCAATTTAGATTGACTTATTCCTATTTCAGTCACTTTCATCTCACTTTGAATGATATGATTTGCATCCAAAATGATCTTTAATTGACAGAGCAATATCAAAAATTTCTCCAAAACAGATGTTCAATTGTTTTGCAGTTAATATATTCTGTTAAAATAATTGCTTTGCATTGGTTTCCCTGCCTTAATTAGCTGCCCCTTGGGTGATTGGTTCTTGTTGTCAGTACTGAGTTTTATAATGATTTATGACACCGTACATCTGAAGGCTGCTAGTAAAGTTTTGTGCAGTTCTTTTCCTCTCATTGAATGTTGCATATGTACACTAGATAAAATAATTAACCTTATACATGTATGTATGTATGCATAATATATTTATATTGTGTTCAGATTATGGGACGATATCCTGGCTATAACTTACCCCCTCCCCACCCTCTCTCCCCAATCCCCACCCCTCTCCCTCCCCTAACCATAGCATATATATATGCATCATATTCATCACAGCTCGCTGACCATGCACTCGTAAGCCTCGTTCAGATATGATGTGGCAAACTGTGGCAGTTATTTTATGATGACTTAAACTGTAATAATACGCAACGCATTTATGTATCTCATAACATTAACAAAGAGCTCAGTGAATACATGCAGGAGCTTTGTTGCATGCAGTTTCCGTTCATTTAAATACAACAAATTTAAAAAGACTGCTGCGGCTTTTTTGTTGCAGCCATATCTGAACGAGCCTATATGGAATATGATATACAGTGTACACCTTTATTTTGCCCCGCCCCTCCACTCTTTTTGTTGTTGTTATATTTTAATGAGTAAACGAAGAATCCAATATGTGTCAGTCAGGTTTTTTTTTTGTATTAGGGAAATTAAATGGTAAATTGGGCTATTATGAAAGGCATGTTGGATGGAATATTTGGATATTTGGGCATGAGCATGCTGCATGGATACATCTGAAGCCCAATTAAACATTGGGATGACTATATATGGTGTAATGGATTCTACAGGTTGCAGAAAGAGAAGTTCCCATTAAAAACCGTGCTGCACTAAAAGCACTACCGCGAAGATCCCTCTAGCGCCATCTCGGGTCAGCTGTAGCAGTATGGCCTCATAACTTGCTGCTTGGTTCTTGCGTCAAGCCCTCTGTCTGCGAAGTGGGAATTAGGTATTTGGTCACACACTGTTGGCAAGTTGACCATGAGATGGTGCCGTGCAATTAACAGTACGCTAGGGCAGAGAGTTCATCAGTTCAGTATCGCTTTCAACTGTTTTGACAACCTTTGTGTTCATGCACTTCTGATGCAATTGGTCTTTGGGAAAAGGGCCGTTTCTTCAGGTCAGCAGAAGTATAATATTCATGCAATATGTGCTTGTCAATATTCTACCTCAGTTCTATTCCTATATTTCTATAACTATAGCCTTTTCCAGGACATGTTAAATTCAGGTGTTGGTAAATAACAATTGTGATTGAGGAAGAGAGCCTGCTTTATGTCTGAATTGACAACTAAATCATAAAACTACAAGAACATGGAAAGGTATTGATACCACTGATGCAACCTTTTTAACTGTAATAATTAATGCTCTAAAATAAACACAACTCGTATTAGCTTTGTTACAATAAGAGTAGTCTTGTGCATAAACCGTATTCTGTTGCAAGAACCCGAATGACGACAACCCATACGTTGTTTCCTATCTTTAGCTGTATCCGCTAGAGGTCCTACGAACCACCAACTACAGACTGCCGAAAGACGTGGACAGAAAGCATTTAGAGGTAGATATCATCTTTATTATTATTATTTAGAGTGCTTCATATAACTGTCAACATTTTCTCACCGAAAATAAAGTGGAAAAAATCTTAAGTGAATTTGTTAAAATTGTGGAAATTGAATAGTGATATCGTCCATGATATCATCAATAATGATCTTCACATATTTTAGTTTAGTAATGTTAGTAATTTAGCAGTTTGTACTTCTTACAAGGAAAGAAATATTACAATATCATAGTATGGATAATCCCTAAGCAGTGGGGATTGTGCAAACTTATGTCTGGGCTTGAAATCCAGTGACCATTGGTAATGATGATGATAACGTTGTAAAGCATGTGAAAGTATTCATGTTATGCACTATACCATGGCTTCTCAAAGTCCGGAACGCAGACTGCATCCTGACCGGCAGGCATGTTAATCCGGACCGCCTGGGAGGCTCTGCTTTTTTTTGGAAATTGTAACTATTCCCCTTGGAACAGATATATAGACCTAAAACAAGCATCATTTTCTTCAGTATTACAACCGATTATTATTATTACTGTAAATTTTAGGAGTAGATTGTGTCTGAAACGAAATTGAATAATGTTTGAGTTGCGTTCGGCTTTTCAGCAATAATTAATAGTGCATTGTTCCACTTCATTCGCTGTACATGTATACGAATAACCCTTTAACTTTTGGTGCGAATGACATCCCATGTTTTGAACCTTTTAGCTTGCATGGAAATCACATTTGGACCGTCAGCAAAACAGTTTGAGAAACTCTGCACTATACAAACGTATATGATATTGTGAATGATTTTCCCTCTTCCCTTCCACAGTACCACTTGTCGAATGAAGATTTCTTCCGAGCCTTTGGGATGACTTTTGAAGATTTCCATGCCTTGCCTCCTTGAAACAGACAGTCATCAAGAAGAATGCCTTGCTCTTCTGATCATCCGTTTCCTAGGTAACAAACACTTGCTTAACATTTAGGAAGCTTCAGATGGAACCTTTTTTTTCAAAAATAAATTGTTCCTGCAACTGCCAATGTGGATTAAAGATCACTTGGAGTTGCTTTCTTGTTCCCCTCATTGTATTTGTCTCTTTCTATCATTATCTGCATTCTGTCATCCCCTAACTCTTCTCATTCTCTCTTTGTGTCTCTCTTAATATCATCTCTCTCTCCTACTTTTTTGTATCTTTTCTCTCTCTTATACAATTTTTTGTTTCTCTCTCTCTTATACAATTTTTTGTTTCTCTCTCTCTTATACAATTTCTTGTTTCTCTCTCTTACACCTTTTGTCTCTCTTTATACACCCTTCCATGTCTATCTTACATTTTTTGGGGGTCTTGTGCTTCTTTTCTTTTCTGTAATGTCATTTTCTCTTACCTCTTCCCACCGTGTGTCCGTCTTTCTACATTGGTGACTCTACATCGATGACGAAGATGATGATGATGATGATGAGGATGATGGCTTCTTGTTTTTAACGTTATCCACCTCTACTTGGGCGCTCATGGTGTTTGCTCTAGAATGCTTGCTCTATTGTACCATAACTATTTTATCCTTTCTTAACTATGTCCCTACTGTGTATGTGGGTGGCAAGTCCTGCCCAAGATCACTATTGTTCTACTGTACTTTAGAACTGAAAAGAGTTGTTTGTTTTGTCCTGAAGTATGAATAGGTGGTCTTACTTTGAATCATCGGGTCATCGTGTCGGGTCGGGTGGTCGTGCTACCCGACCTATTGTAAATAACATGCCCCTTCATTAACGAAAATTGGGGGGTAATGTTTGTGAAATAAACCCCTCTCATCTACAAATGGTCCGGTCCAATTTACCAGACACTTTGTGAAAACCCTACGGCAAATCTATGAAAGGTCGTGTAACGCGAACACCCTACCAGACGCAGTGACCCAGTGATTTGAAGTAAGCCGAATAGGTGCATATATTGTGAAATGTGTTCTGTGGCTTTTTAGTGTTTTAAAACAAAAATATGGCACCCTTTAAATGTAGTGAATACTTACAATCATCATCATCATCACCCTGAGCATCATCATCATCATAATCATCATCATCTTCATCATCGTCATCGTCATCGTCATCATCATCATCATCATCGTCATCATCACCCTGAGCACCATCATCATCATCATCATCATCGTCATCATCATCATCATCATCATCACCATCACCATCATCGTCATCGTCATTGTCATCGTCATCGTCATCATCATCATCATCATCATCATCATCATCATCATCATCATCATTATCATCATCACAAGAGAGATATTAAAAATCAAATTCACCTATTGAGTCCATTCAGGATAATTGTTTGCTACCCGTTTGGAATGGAAGGTGTTATTAATTCTCCCTTTCTTTTCAATATCTCTTTTTGCAGTTATCCACCAGACTAGATGTTAGAGTACTTCATCACCAAGAAAAAGACATCCCCTAACAAAAAAACACAGCCATCTCAGATGCTGTTACATGATTGGGGGATGGGAATGAAATGTTTTGTGGCTGAATTGAGCAGAGAAAATTAAAAATATAAAAAAACACCATTGAAGATCATTTTTAAGGGAACCTTGGTCAAAGGAAGAAGAACTGCTTTTATTGGACTGGGCAAGGTGCAACATTTTAGACATTGTTTGGAAAATGATGTAAATTATTTATTGTTTTTGTTCCCATGGTAATAATATCTGTTATGCATGCATTGTGACAGTGTTGAGATTGAATTCTTTTTTATCAAAGTTGACAAGATTAAAGAAGAAAAGATAAAAATTTAGAAGAAAGAAAATTAAAAATGTAATAATTAGTCATGATGAAAAGATGATGTTTACATTATGAATACACTGTATATGTAGTGTATAAGCAAAAAAAAAAGAAGGGGGGTCCATTGACATGTATACGATGATGACTTGAAACAGAAAATAGTATTTCACAGTGGAGCATTGTAAAAGCTTCCAAAGAATTGTCTAAAAAACTTCAGATAAGATATTTTACTTTGCACTAAAGTAAAGCATACAGTAGTCATTTGGTTTAGACAAGGTGTGCAACTTTCACTGTAGTAGCATTTTTAATCAAACTGAAAGGACAAGCATCAAGTTCTGATCATGTGACACCTAGAAAGCACCTTACAGTTCAGATGATGATGCAGAGGAAGAAATAACATTAAAATATATAATATTTGTATATAGAGATGTGATATTGATACGTAGGTAATAAAGGTCACTTCAATATAGCTTGCTTTTGTGAAGAGCAGGATGTTTGTATGTATAAATATATTAATAAACCATTGGAATGGTCCAAAAGACTGGGGACGAGTCTAACTGTGGATCGAGTGTCACTGCCTTAGATGGACGAAAGATAAGTCTGCCAGCACCACAGGCAGAAATGCAATGTAAAAAGTCAAGGGCATTCTGGGCTTGTGGTAATGCGAGGGTTAAATTTCTATTCTCTCAGTGCATCCTATAGAATCATGTAATAGGCCTGTTTTCATCAGACCGAAGTTGCAGAATAACCAGCTATTTTAATTAGCCTGATCTCAAATTAGCCAGTTAATTTGCATCTTTATCAGCCCGCAGTTGCAATTAGCCGGCTATTTGGTCAAGAAAATATCCAGAGGGCAGAGAAATCTTGGTCTTGTTTCCAAAATAGCCCGCTGTTTGGGATTTAGCGGGCTAATTTGCGCCCGTCAGAGCTAGTTGTGATGAGCATATCGGTCTGGTGAGGATGCAATTCAAGCTTGGGAAAATATCCCGAGTCTGAAAATAGCGGGTTATTTTGCAACTTCGGCCTGATGAAGACAGACCTAATGTGTAAGTTATAGACGGCTATCCTGTAATTTCAGAAAAGCCATCATTAATCTGCGTTATCTTTTCATGTGTGTAATTCAACTCATTTTCAGTTTCTTTATGGATGTAGTGGTAGCATTTTGAAACTTGGTTGGTTGCTGAAATACCCCCTGTGTATAATACAAAAATGATGAAAAATAAGGCATTTTTGGATGTAAGAAATACATAAGGATGTAAAAACAATTGCTTGTTATGCAGTGCTGAACACATTACAATATTATAGCAGTCATATGTAGATGTTGCTGCGAATTGGACACTCCCCTTTCTGTTTTGCTGCCAATTTGAATATCATGTACCAGCACCTAGGTAATTTGTTATTGATACCATAATTATTTTGGAAGAGAGTTTGGAGTAAAGATGTAAGGTATTTGATATCTAATGAATAAATATGTTTGAAGTAACATATACTAATGAAATTGTCAAGTTCTTCACATCATTTTTTTTTTTTTTTTGGGGTATTGATTGTTTTTAGGGTTTATACACATGTTTTAATTTATTAATAAGAAGTTTTTGTTAGCATCATGCATTTTTTATTTAAATCGTGTAGCATTTAAAACTCCAAGGCCTGAAAATAATTGTGAATGATTAAAATAGCTCATTTTATAGATGTTTTGATCATTTGGTATATTTTTGGTGTGTATAATAAGAGAGATTAAATCTGTTGTAAAAAAGCACTTTTATTCCTTAACTAGTTAAATTATGATATTCATTTTTAATTATCAACCTTGAGAGGCGGGAGAAAAGAATCAAGTGATAGACCAACAAAATTCTCTTTTTGTTCTTTTTATGTCCTTTTTATGTCCTTTTATGTAGTGATACGCCAGAAGTAATTTTATTGGACCTTTTAAAAATATTGTCCTCAAATGTATGAAAATGAAACATGCATAGAATGCAATTCTTTATAGGCATCATTAGCATGTTCTGATCTGACGCGAAAAACCCCCGAAAATTTCTGATATTTCATCCACATGTTTCTGTGGCTTACTTATATGTATAAAGTGTAGAGCTATTATTTTATTCATGTATTCTTTTGCTTGATTTATCCATTGTTTTAACGTTCCCATGTATACTATTAATTTACGTCTGTTGTAAAGCAAATCTATATCATGTATAAACTGAAATACTGTTTTATTTAATGCATGGCTTTAAATGTGTTACATGCAGAGAACATTAGCAGCTTATTTCTCTTAAGGCCACCATCACTTTGTTGTGGAGGGAAGTGGCAAAATGGTAGATTTTATGAGTATTTTTATTGATTTAATCTTTTACCATCACTATAGATTGCTGTAGTCAAAGACAAAACTATTACATCGAAACACACTTTCGACAAACTCATAAAAAAACAACAAAAAATGAATAGAAATAAAACATGTTGACTGTGAAATTTCCTAATCTGTTTTTTTTTAAAGAGGAAATATATAAATCTGGAATGTGGAGTGTATTATTTCTTGTTTGAAACCTATTTGTTATTAAACTAGGAATAGTTACAGGTCCCATTTAACATTTCAGTTGTAAATAAGAAAATATGGGTAAAATTTGTTTTGGCTTTTCATGATAACCAAGGAAAAAAAATCATTAAAGTAGATATTTATCTAAGAAATGAAATTTGAAATATACTAGTTTGTTTCAATCAAAGCAAACGTGTCTGAGATATTTGCTCCCAACAATGCAATTTAAAGTAGATTGATACATGAACCTTACCAATCGATTGAATGGTACCTGTAATGATTTTCTGTTGTCAATTTGAGAGGTGACCATGTGTTCATAGTTTTCAAGGAGGTATAAAAGGCATCATCGTATGTAATGCCATCAAGATTCAGAATTACATGCCTGATTTAGGAGAGCTGTGATTCTTTTGGTAATACTTGAATACATTTGGGCCTTTATGTGCTTGTCATTCCTATAATTTTAGGTCTTTGTTTATTAATTTGCTTCAATATATTTAACAGAATCCTATACCCAAATGAGAGTCCAATGCTTGTATGCTGTATTGTTTATATTTGTTATATCCATATAGGTGTATACTAATTTAATTTCTAAAAATGTTGGCATATTGGAGAAACACAATGCAAAACACCCATTTTGGATGATGTATAATGGCAAATTATTTTAAAATTGCAACTCATTTGAAGAATTCTTGGATTAATCTGAGGGATCATAAAATGTTAAACTTTGCAATTTAAACATAGAAATGCACAGCAAATATAGAAATGTATGTGTTGTTTTTATTCATTGCGCTGTATTTTGCAGAGTTAGAGAGAAGGCAGACAGACAGTGGGGGTTGAGGAGAGAGAGAGAGAGAGAGGGGGGAGGGGAGGGGGAGGGAGGGAGGAAGGTAGAGATAAGGATGGACAAGAGTATAGACATAGAGTTTTAGACCCTATAACCACTAAGGAAGAGAGAGAGAGAGAGAGTTGAATACACATGATTGTGTACAAACCAGCTGGAACAAACAACCAACAAGGAGAAAACTATACAGAGTGAGGGAGTGGTAGAGAGAGAGGGGAGAGAGCGCGCGACAAGAGTAGACTCAAATACAAACCAGAAAGGACATAAAGGCAAGAAAGAAAGAGAAAGAGAGAAAAAAAAAAACAGAAAAGTAGATGGAGAGGAGAGGAAGAGAGAGGGAGGAAGACATTACCGGACGCGGGGGGCGTCTTATTTTTTCGTACCACGGCGAGCCCAGATTCCTATTATATCATGAATATTCATTACGCAGGGTCGGGGAAAGTCTCGATTCTCTTGAATATTCATGTATGATCGAGGCGGGAACTATCCTACGCGTGTAGCATGCGCAGCATCGAATATCGTGTGTAACACGTTGGATTAATAGTAGGCCTATAAAACGACATAGAAAAGCAATATGTCATGGTCATTTAGATAATACAGTCATAAATGCTGTGTTTATACTAGTAAATGGCAAAATGTCAGTAGAAGATTATATAGCATATATTTCAAGCAAGAGTCTTGATAGGCAATTTATGAGTAGGCCTACCGTACTTTTCTGAGGTCAAGTTGAATCTAGTTCTTTTCATGAAGGGAAAATAATCAGTTCGCTGTTTGCTTTTTAAATATTACAAGCAGAGGTTGAATTTTGGTATTGAATATGTGATACATTATTATAAACATGAGTTAAATTCAATTGGCAAAGGTGACTTTGATACACTGCTTGTATATAGTGACTTAGTTTTGTCCCTTTGGTTATCAATTAGTATTGAACAAGTGTGTGTATTTGATGCTTAGGAAAGAAAGCAGTTATTTAATCCGGTTAGAATTGGTGAGAACGAATATAGCACTGTGTGTCACAAATAAATCCTTATTCGTTAAATACGAAAGAGTATCTTTACAAAGATGAAGTACGTAGCTATAGAGTTTGATTTCATAAGTCATTTATTATGACAGGTACATAGTATGTGAAACGACACATCATGCAGGCACTAAAGTAATTATTCAGTGGTAATATTATGCAGTTAAGTGAGCATGCATAGATCATAGAAATAATTTAAGTGCAATACACAGGTATTTATTTTTGCTAAATGTCTGTAAATATGTAGGCCTATTCTTGTTATTTAATTTTAATACAGATTGAATTGTCACTACGACCCATAAAACGTCAAATCCAGTTTTATCAAATTCACATTTGCTAATTGAACTTAACTCATGTTTATACTGTATCACATATTCAATACCAAAATTCAACCTCTGCTTGTAATATTTAAACAAGCGAACCTAGAACTGATTATTTTCCCATTCATAAAAGAACTAGATTCAACTTGACCTCGGAAAAGTACTCATAAATTGCCTATCAAGAGAACAATCATTTTACTCTTGCTTGAAATATATGCTATATATCTTGTCTACTGGCATTTTTTTTTGCATTTATTAATAATTAAACACAGCATTTATG
Organism: Mesocentrotus franciscanus; assembly: GCA_037976565.1. Classification (NCBI taxonomy): domain Eukaryota; kingdom Metazoa; phylum Echinodermata; class Echinoidea; order Camarodonta; family Strongylocentrotidae; genus Mesocentrotus; species Mesocentrotus franciscanus. The sequence goes on from CP137677.1 coordinate 13,063,592, forward strand.
ACTGTATTATGATCTAAATGACCATGACATTGCTTTTCTAATGTCGTTTTATACCATTAATCCAACGTGTTACACACAATATTCGATGCTGCGCATGCTACGTATGTAGGATAGTTCCCGCCTCGATCATACATGAATATTCAAGAAATCGAGACTTTCCCGACCCTGCGTAATGAATATTCATGAAATAATAGGAATCTGGGCTCGCTGTGGTACGAAAAAATAAGACGCTACCGGGGGAGGGGTTGAGGAAGGAGATATGTTGGTGAATAAGCTCTTAAAGTACAAGTCCACTCCAAAAATAACTCACTTTCAATAGAAGCAGAAAAATCAGACAAACCATTCAAAAAAAGTTTGAGCAAAATCGAATAACTAATAAGAAAGTTATGAATTTTTGAAAAAGTATGTAAAACTATATAACAATGGAAATCACTACACAAATTGCCAATTTGGTTATCAGTTTGTGACGTCATGTCCTCACTATTTATCAATTGTTTTATATAGTTTAATCCTCCTTTAATTTCTCTTTTTATCCCCCAAAACTTGATTTCCCCATGCCTTCGCCCAGGTTATATGACTTGTATCATATTGCGTGCATGACATTGCACAAAATCTTTTATGAACTTTGAAGGATTGATACTATTTTCTGAATATTGTATATTCATAATTATTGATTTTTATCTAAATAGTTTATCAAAATTCACATTTTTCATGATTTAACTGAAAAAAATTCTTTATTAGTGCATCCACACAAAAACACATTACTATCAATCTAACTTTGATGCTGGTGTGAAGAAATAAGATTCTTAGGGGGGGGGGAAATAGGAAATTTATATTATCAATATAAAGAAAACAATTAGTGGATAGTGAGGACATGACGTCACAGACTCATGAGTGAGTTTCCAATTTGTCTTGTGATTTTCATTGTTCCATAGTTTTACATACTTTTTCAAAAATTCATAACTTTCTTATTAGTTATCCGATTTTGCTCAAACTTTTTTGATTGGTTTGTCTGATTTTTCTGCTTCTATTGAGAGTAATTTATTTTTGGAGTGGACTTGGCCTTTAAGAAAGAATTCGGCTGTTTTAAAGGAAACAAAAATATCAAATTAAAGTTTAACTCTTTCCTCATAAATACTATCTCAGTAACGTAAACTGACATGTAAGCATCTGAAACGGAATCATGGCTCATTTTAATATTCCAAACCTACCTACACGATCTATTTATTCAATTCAGCTGATTTTTATCGGTCGGGAATTTAGCGACTGTCTAATTAAAAGAACACTAGCTAGACGGATCAATCTCCAACAATGAACTGATACCTAATTCCAACAAAAATGGGGTTCACGTAAAGTTCTAAATCGTGTTAAATCTACTTAGATTCAATCTTTGGGATTTTCAATTTTTGGCTGACATTCCATAAAGGACTGAGTAATAATAATAGAACAGGGGCGGTTGAAATGTTGTCTTTGGGGTTGGGGTTAAAATGATCGGAAATCACAGCTCAGGCATAGAATGATTGGACAACGAGATCACGTCCGCACTATAATTATTTGCTCACTTTGCACATCAATGATGTTGTCAAGGCATGACATTTATTTTTCCCGTACACGTCAGAATAATTACCCCCTTTTTTTTACTTGAACTGAGACTATCAGCACTTTCGATACAGCTCAAAACAAGACCATACGAAGGTACTTCAACCATGTTGGTTGATCCCAGTTTTCTTTTCTTTTATATGCAAAACTGAATGATTCACACGATTGTTGAATGTGCTATTCAGCACCACAACTATTAAAGGTAAGCTAATTCAAGTTCATGCCTCCTGTGTGGTCATTAACGTGGAAGTTTAGACACGGTCTTATAACATTCTTCAACAATCTGGCTGTTTAACTATCAACTGAAGATGACTGACATGAAGACTCTAAAGCTGGTGAGGAGAAATCTGAAGGGACAATTATTGACGAGGACATTACATCCATTGTCAACCTCTCCGATGAATCTGCAGACCTTAGTATTCTAAAGCAGTACATCAGCAAGGCTGAATAACAGTTTGTAAACTTAAGGTGGAAGGGAAGCATGCAGAGCTTGTACAGGTCATATAGAATGACGGGGAATTTGAGGCTGAGGAAGTCTGGATGACCAACTACGAGACAGACTTTGCCCAGAAGTTAAATGCTGGTAGGAGAGTTCTCAGCAATCAGCTGTCGCCACCATCAGTACAGCAGACATCCGAGCAACAGCAGAACGTGACATTCCCAAGCTCTCCTCTTCGCACCTCCTTTCAGAATCAATCTGCAGGTGCCTGTGCCCCAGGATGGCGAGACTGAAACTACCATCGTTTAATGGTGACATCAAAGATTACCGGAGATACAAGGAAATGTTCCAACACTGCACAAGGGAATTGTCAGAAATTGAGTGTTTTTTCCAGTTAGCGGAGTCGATGGTGTCTCAAAGGGAGAGAAACTTGGTCAAAAGCTGTTCAAGCGTAGCAAGGGCATGGGAGATGCTGGATGAACGCTTTGATGACAAGGACCGAGTGGTGGACAGTTTGCTACAAGATTTGGATGGTCTCAAGCCATACGAGTTTAAAGGAAAGGTGAATCTTCCAGCAATGGCGCGATTCATCCAGGTACTTCAGAACTTTGAGTGCCAGGCAGAGACGATCGGCCTAGCAGGTGAGCTCAACAGTAGGATGATGCTGAGCCAAATCAAACAAAAGCTCCCAGAGGAACACAGGATTGAGTATTACAAAAGTGTTCGGGATGATAATGCCGATGACTCCCTTTCAGGACTGAGCAAATGGCTATTTCGGCAGCACATCCTAATCGAGAAATCCAAATCTAGCACGGCTGATAGTATGGAGCCTTCAAAGAGAGTTTCAAAGTCCTTCACTGCAGCCGTGTCGAGGGAGGCTCCTTGATATGCACGTGATGTCCCGAAATGTCCTCTGCATCCCAAGAATTCATCTCATTACTCATGAAAACATGCAACAAATTTAAGTACCTCACGCAGAAGGAAAAATTTGATGTGATGAAGTCTTACAACATTTGCTTCAGGTGTGGTCATAACAATTGCATCGCAGGCAAGCCGCCTCACGACCGCAACAAGTGCCAGTTCAGGGCACCATGCCGAGTCCAGACATGTGGTAGTGACGAGCATTTTCCCGCCATCTGTCCCAAAGCCCATGGTGGTGCCAGAGATAAGGATCAGAGAAGTGGCTATGCTAACCAGGCAGACTCTGTGAGACCCACTCAGAGTAACAGCTCCATACAGGCTTCTGCAATCAACCATGTAGGAAACTGCAAGCTACCATACCTACCGTGATGGGGTATCTACGATGTGGCAGCAAACGACACCTTGTACGCATTCTGTTGGATGGAGGCAGTCAGGCCACACTCGTGAGAACAGGAATCTTTCCCAGAATGGAGGGCGACCTTTTCCAGGACAATGGCCTTAGCCTAATTGTTGGCGGCAGTAATATCAAGCGGAAGCTGAGAGTCCTTGATAGTGAGATTGAGGATTTACAAAGGAGTTGGTCTTATCCGTTGACAGCTACTGAGATAGATAAGCCATGCGGGGATACACCTGTCATTTTCCTGAGCATCTACAGTCCTATGACCACTTGACAGGTGTAGAGATTGATGTGGCCCCATCACCAGTCATTGATCTGCTGCTTGGAGTGGACAATACTCATCTTATGGTATGGGAACAATACATAAGGGGAAGCAGACCAGATGAGCCAGTTGCGGTTAAATGTCCTCTAGGTTGGTTCGTTCAAGGAGGCCCAGCAGCTAACGCAGCACCACTCCTCAACTACGTCAGTGTAGCTGCTTCAGGATCCCTGGAGGAGTTCATTGGACTCGAGACAGCTGGTTTGGAGCCCAGAAAATGTAAATGCTTCTCTGATGATGAGAAAGGAACTGAATCCATGCAGAAGAGTGTTACTCAACTACCAGATGGCTCTTATGAGGTTCGCTTACACTGGAAGCGATCTCCGGAAGAACTACCAGACAACTATGACTACGCAGTTAAAAGGCAAAAGAGCCTGGAGAACCAGTTCCGAGACCGGCCTAATGAGTGGGAAGTCTACTGCCGGCAAATGAGAGACCAATATGAAAGGGGTGTCTCCCGGCAGGTTACACAGGACGAGTTGCAACAAGACAGGGATGTAGGTAGAAGGATGTGGTTTCTTCCCCACTTTGGGGTTGTTAAAGACTCAAAAACAACTCCAGTCAGGGTAGTTTACGATGGTAAGGCAAAGTTCCAAGGGCGCCCTGAATGACTGTCTCATCAAAGGAGAGAATGTTAACTCAAATCTGTTCGAGGTAGCCCTCCGGTTCCGTGAAAATGAAGTGGGCATGATCGCAGACGTATCCAAGATGTTCCAGGCTATTAAGATTTCACCAGAGGATGCTCGGTTCCACAGGTTCGTTTTCAGAGAGAATCCAAACCATCCCATACAAGTCTTTGAGCTTACAACAGTCACTTTCGGGGACAAACCCTCTCCAACCGCAGCAATCATCACCCTCAGACATGTGGCTCGTGAGCATGCACCAGATGATGACAAGATACAGAAAGTAATCGTTGAGCAATTCTATATGGACGTCCTGAACGAGTCAGTTAGTAATGCTGAGGAAGCTCTGGAGTTGAAGTCCAAGCTGACGGAGACATTGAAGAAAGGAAACTTCAACTTAAGGAAATGGCAGTCTAATGTCAAGAAGGTCTGTGATGAGACAGAAAACACAGACACTGGTACTGTCCTAGGTACCAGCTGGAATCTTGCTAAGGACACACTGAGAGTGAAGAAGGTCAAACCCTCCGAGGATACTACCCTCACCAAGCGGAAGATTCTTGCTCAAACGGCATCCTATTACGATGTTTTGGGAATGCTTGCTGGACTGTTAATACGCCCCAAGATTCTTCTTCAAAGGTTGTGGCAGCTGGACCTTGACTGGGACTCCCCTCTTGACCAAGGCAGCGAGCTCTACTCCATGATGAGTAAGATCAACAGAGACCTTAATGAGATGGACGGCATTGAGATTCCAAGATGTCTGATACCAGAGCCTTATAGGGGAACGAGACCCCTACCCATAGTGTCCATGCATGGTGTTAGTGATGCTTCAGAGGACGTCATGGGTTTTGCAGTGTGGCTGAGATGGTCACATGCTGACAGCCAAGAAGCTCATCTATCCTTCGTCTGTGCCAGATCTAGAGTTTTGAAAATGTTGAAAATTTTGTGGCGGCAACAAAATTCGTTGGGATTCCGTTTATATTTCGTTAGAGACCGCAACCCTCATTTCCTTGACGTTTCCATGCCGTGCGATTCCGTCTCTAGTCGTGTTGAGGTCGTCACAATTTCGTTGGTTGTCATTGTCAACGACCATTGACGGCAAAACAACACATTGCGTAGCAAGTAACGAAATTGTAATGACCTTGGTGCGACGATGGATTGCGAATTTTGGCCGGAGGGTGACGGTTGATGACTGTTGATGGCGGTTCGTTTGCGAGTACCTGCGGCATTGCAACGGTGGTCTGCGATGGGTTACGATTTTGCAACGATGGTCCACGATTTAAAGATTTTAGTGCGATTTTTCACGTTTTTGTGACGTCAGTGACCCGCACACACAGGCTTTGATGTAGGCCGCTGAGTCACGACATCGCCGCCGCAACCCACCGTCAGCCGCCGTTCCTTGCCGCCAGCCAATCCGCTGCCAACCGTCTGACCTCGTTCCTTGTTGCCGGGCTCCGTCGAGATATCGTCACTCGCCGCCCAGACAACGTGCGATTTTGGTCGCTAGACTCCGTTCCCTGCCACAGCCATTCGTCCCTTGCCGTCGTGTTGTCGCTGAAGGTCGTTCCCACCCGTCAGCGAATCTTGGTTTTCCCTTTTGCCGTCGCTTTACCGCCAAAATTTTGTGATTTTCACGTCCGTCGCCTTTCGCGGGGTCTTTGCCTCTACTATGTAAGCCGGCCTTTAGCTTACAAGTAATCGGTGTCCTCATCATCTGATTTGCAAGTTCGTTGAACCAGTGGGCGAGGTAGAAATGATCACCAAGAGCATGAGTGCAGATCATTGTTTGGACCTCGGCGTAGTTGCGATCTACCTGCGATCGAGCAATAAATAAAAATTCAGACGAATAATAGTAATCATAACAATGAGATAGTAATGCTGATTAACAATGACAAAAGAAATTGTAAGTGAAGGATTAGGTTTAGATTAAATTAGGATTAGATTACCACATACGAGATGTAAGAACTATTTTGAAGAGGATCTGAAATGGAGAGCATATTCGCATGGGTACTATAAAACAAACCTGTTTATTGCTATGCATATTGCAATAGAAAGACAAAGTTAATTTCATCAAATCGAAATCGAAATTGAAGTTGGAAATTGAAAATTGGAAATTGGAATCTTGTTTTTCTTGCTAAACTTACTTTCTAAATACACCGTGGGTACAGGAGTAGATATCCACTCTTGTACGACTCATATAGGGAGCACTTTGTTTTTGAGTAGAAATCCATGCTCAAAATTATAACGGAATCGACACTCAAAGAGTAAACCAAACCACTATTTGGAGTGGATTTCATTATCATTTTTGGAGTGTATTCAACTATCGAACTGAATGATCCCTAATATGACTCCTAAGCGAGTGGATATCTACTCCACTATTATCCACACATGACCATTAATATCATCAAAGTCATTCAGTACAGATAGCAGGCCCCCTTTTATATATATATATCTTGAGAAACATAATTTCACATTTATCTGTAATTAAGATTTCACCCATTTATTCACAGACGCTCTGAAACCTTGCAAGATAGTTCGGTTTCAACCGGCTGGTTACATTGTATACTTACACAAATCAACGATTTTATTATTTCTAATTTTGTTGGAACATTTACTTTTTGAAATTTTGCCAAACAAATAAACAACAAAAAAGCTTGTCATTAGCTTGCTCGATATAACCATGGAGCAACCATAATCCTGCAAATAATCGCTTGACAACAATTAATCATTTTTACGAGCAAAATATAAAAACGACCATGTCTAATTCATAGTAAACAGACAATAAAAGTATTTTTCAATTTGAAGGCAATTTGGGAAATGTACATTTTTTTTTGTCGGGCAACGCTTCAGTTGATTTGTTGAGGCTTTGTGAGCTCTTTCTAGCCTCTCATCATCCCTTGTTTTAAAATATAAATTATAAATGATAGATACTACACATTATAGCTGATTACACTCATCAAAACATGTGTGATAATGAAGAGGATTTGGATATTATAAATGGTGCTTGCCAGAATTAGCACAGAAATAAAGGTATGACAAGAGCTGTGTACATTAATTTATATTCTGTGTCCTGTATACTGCTGCAATGCTCATATCATTTTACTGTTTTAAGGGGAAATAAAGACATTTATATGTCATAAAAGACACATTATTTGTATTTTTAGGTCATAATTAAACTTGATTACCTAGTGTGGATGTGCGTGGTATTTCTCGTCTTATGACAAAAAGGTCATTACGAAATGAAGAACTTCCAAATAGGGATATTGCCATGTTGTAGTGAAGAGTTCTCTGGTCCTATCTTTATCATGTAAGCTTACTCTTTTACACCATACTCACTTTAATAGAAAAGTAGTTCCAAGGATGCATTTTAAACCATACACAATTTAATAGTAAAGTAGGTCCAAGGATACTCTTTTACACCAAACTCACTTTAATAGAAAAGTAGTTCCAATGATGCTCTTTTACGCCTTACACAATTTAATAGAAACGTAGGTCCAAGAATACTCTTTTACACCATTCACACTTTAATAGAAAATTAGTTCCAAGGATCTAAAAATGGCCTCACATGACATGATTTCTGCTGAGCATTTGATTAAGTTAATGTGCTTATGACTTTAAACATTATTTCATGTTTATTTTCAAAACTTCCATCTTGCATAATCAATGTTGCTAAAACGGTCAGATAAGTCTTGAGCATGCAATCGGACCACCAAGAGCAACTTTTGCTCAAGGGCAAGTCCATGCTTTCTTGTCCCATACGTCACCGACCACGTCTGAGGTTTTATCAAGTCAATACACTTACAATTAATGTTCAGAACGTAGGACCTTTGTTGCGCGCAGTTGCAATTCATTTACACGTTAAAACTAAACCCGCCTCACATGTGAACGAGCCATAACAAAATAAAAAACAACCCCATCAAAAACAGTAATTACCTTGTGAAAGGATCCTTATATGGAGTGACTGCCCGACTGAATCTACGTTCCAGAACTTCCAGCTCATTTCTACCGTTTCTCATCTGTGAATGGATGTCAGTCTCATTACTTAGTCTTACTTACTTACTTAGTCTCAATTCTTACCATTACGATAAACCTAACCTAAAACCCGAAAGTCAAATGACTGCTCACAACCAATCATTTGATCAGGATATACATCATATCACTTTATAAATCAGAATAATCATTAAAGGAAGATCCTCTAGCTCTGGTGCTCTAGACAAAAATAATGAATGACTGTCATCAAATACGTCAGGGAACTAAACGAATGCCCATCAAGTTGGAATGCATTTTTCTTACCTCTTTTCATGACATGATTGTGACAATAATATTGATTTATTCTTAATAGATAAAGTTCTTATGTGCTTAGTACTTTATTGTTCAATAAATATTGAATATGAAATATTAACGAATAAAGTTCTAAGAAGATGTAAACTTTATTTATCAAGAATAAATCACATTGTCATATTCATTTCATGAATAGAGGTAAGAAATATTATTCCAACTTTATTGGCAACAGTGTATGTACTGAGTCCTCCTCAATTTCATTTGATCTTGTCGATCCTAATTTCATGCTTCAAGGAGCACATTGTTACCGAAAGGTGATGGTGTGATGGGTCCCCTGTAATTTTATTTCATAAATATTTATTTGGGTTTGGGATGGACCCATCATAAAATTACTATAACATAATTGTTATGTGCGCTCAATTCATTGGATATTATTTATCACAAATAAACATTTGTCACAACTAGGGAGAAATTCATTTAGTCGATGCGAGGTGTTCTCTTTTTTGGACAAGTGTATTGGAAATGAAAACGGAGAGCACTTTTTAGTCCTTGAAATTAATGGGTATAGAGAGTACAGAAAGAGGGAGGAAGGGAGAGAGAGAGAGAGAGGGAGGAGAGAGAGTGGAAGAGAAAAAAAGCAATCTATGAAACATCGATTGTGAATAATATTGATGACTAATTAATATAGTACGGCCAATAGGAACAGCAGTATATTTCATGAAGCCCCGTTAAAATGTGCATGTTTGTAAGTTAGATCATATCGTAGCTTATGTTTCGTTTGGTGGAGTCATAGGTCGGCGTTCTACTGAAATCGAAACCCGACGTTAGGTTTACACTTTTCATCAAAATCTGGTTTAACATATTTTGTTTAACGTGTTTTTAGAACCAGAGCAGGCCTACCATTTAACTGAATTAGTAGTTTACGGATAATAGGTAAAGAAAAATACTGCATCTCAGGATTGGTTTCTAAACTGTCGTTTCATTCACGAGGAAAAGCATTACAATGGATTCAAAGTGGAAGACAGTCATGACCATCTTTATCATTCACGGCTTATCAAAAACCCCAACTGCATCTGCTCTTCTAACAGGTAAGACATATTGAATCTATTGGTGGTAAACGAAGATCTGATGACAATTGCTCCGCCGTCAAATTTAACCTCATCCTAATACTAACCATTACCATAAACCTAACCTAAAACCCAATAATAACCCTTAACCTACCTCTAATTAATAAAGCCCAGTGAAATTGTCGCAGGAGAAAAATTGTTGGTAATAGATCTGGCGAAACTATATTGCTCCATGGCGAATATTCTACACTAGCTAAATTCCTAACTTCAATAGTTGACCAAGCACTTAATTAGCCTCATCTTAATCCTAATCTCATTCATAAACCTAACCTAAAATAGAAAATGAAAACATGAACCATATATTTTTGACGAAATAAAGCCCGGAGTAGGCCAAATAATGCCGCAGGAGCAAATGTCGGGTTACCGATCTGGCGACAAGTCATGGCCTTTATTCTACGCTGTCGAGGTGAATTGCTAACGTCAACAGTTGACCAAGCACTTATTAGTCTCATCACAATCCTATTATTAACCATAAGTTGATATCTTCTCATAATTTTACCGTTAAATAAAATATATGAAATATTGATGAATAAAGTTCTGAGAAGATGTAATCTTTATCTATCAAGAATAAATCACATTGTCACCTTCAATACATGAAAAGAGGTAAGAAATTTGTTTCCAACTTTAATAAAGAGAAGGTTGAGTTCTGGAAGAGGTGAAAAATAATTTGTAAGCGTTATCATTGTTATTATGCAAGTGTGGAAGAACATCAGATAAAAAAATGTTCCCTGAAAAGCATGACTCTTCAAATGCCTTGATATTCTAAATATGGCATGTAACAGCATAACAATCGGGACGGATTTTTATACCACATGTTCGTGTTGTCCCATATACATATTTCTGTGTACAGTGCTTGTAACTTTACCAAGACTGGGCTAAATTTCTTATCATTTTGATGATTCCAGAACCTTGCAGTACACACCAATACTTGTATGCTAGTTGATCAACCTGTTCTGATCGATTCCACACTGTTTCTTTCACAATGCAATCGCATGACCAGAACTCAACTTTATATTTAATGGGCAACAGTGTATATGTATTGAGTCCTCCTCACTTTCATTTGATCTTGTCGTTCCTAATAGCATGCTCCTAGAAGCACATTGTTAGGTGATGGTTGAAGGGAGATATTTGGGTTTTTGGGTGGACCCATCAGAAAATTACTATACCATAAATGTTATGTGGGCTCAATTCATTGTATATTAATTATCACAATTACACATTTGTCACAACTAGGGAGAAATTCATTTAGTCGGAGCGCGGTATTCTCGTTTTTTGGACAAAGCGTATTGGAAATGAAAACGAAGAGAATTTTTTAGACCTTAAATTAATGGGTATAGAGAGTACATAAAGAGAGAGGAAGGGAGAGAGAGAGGGGGGTGGGGGTGGAGGAGAAAAAGAGCAAACTATGAAACATCGATGGTGAATGATAATGATAAAGTATTACTTTAGTACGGCCAATAGGAACAGCAGAATATTTCACGAAGCCCCGAAAGAATGTGCATGTTTTATCATATCGTAGCTTTTGTTTCGTTTGATGGAGACACATGTCTGCATTCTACTAAAGTTTTAATTCAGAGAGAGAGAGAGAGAGAAAGAGAGAGAGAGACGGACAGAGAGAGAGGAGAGAGAGAATCAAGGCCTCTGTACCATGCATACTAGTAGATAGTTCATATAAGCTTACAAGTAATCGGTGTCCTCATCATCTGATGTAAGTTCGGAGAATAGAGAGGAGAAAGAGACAGGGAGAAGGGGAGAGAGAAAGTTTGAAAGAGAAAGAGAAATGAACAGAAAGAGTGGAGAAGGGAGAACGAATAGAGAGAAAGAGAGAGAGAGAGAGTGCGTAAAAGTGAAGAAAGTGATGGGGGAGAAGAAGAGAGATTGACAGAATATGGGAGATGGTTAGATTTTGTAAGTTGTATCCGATACAGAAATAGAATAGAATTAGTAGAGCGAGAGATAAAGAGAGAGAGAGAGTCTAATTGACCGTACAAATGGGTTAAGATTCCAAAGACGTTTTCATTTTATAGACTGATTACCTTTCTGTATACCATGATTTTGTCAATTATAAAACAGACAATTTCTTTTTTAAACAAACACAAGCAAAAACTTCTTACACATCCCCTTTTAAAGATATACGGTTCAGCTAAACAATGAACAAGCAAATTGATGGACATTTTCCTCCCTTTTACCATTAAGGACTAGAATCGAGTATGAGTGACCATCTGCTTTATAATTTGCATCCTGGTCCCGTCTTATAAAGAGTTGCGATTGATCCAAATCAATCGCAAGTTTGCGGTCTCCTATCTCTTATGTTGTTGCGATAGTTGTTACATAGTTGCGATTGAAATCAATCGCAAATAAGTTACGATTAATATCAACTCTTTATAAGACAGGGCCCTGGAATGATAAGTATAAAGATGACCTTACCTTTTTTGAGTGACTTGGGTAGCTCCAGTTTTCTTCGGATAAGACCACCTCCCGAAGACGACATGGTGGATGCTCGACCCAGAGTCCCGGAAGTAGAGATGTTCGAACCAGGTTTACAGAAGTAAACTTCGGCGCCGCGTGTTCCCGCCATGATACCGTCCGACCTGTTGTTCCCTTGCGTGGAATAACGTCTGTCAGGGGGTGAATTACTGTACGTCGTCCTTAAAACAGAAAGAAAAAGCAGTGATGTACGATTCGTGTTGGGTACAGCACAAGGACCGACGACCGACAGCCTACGAGGCCGGCATTATCAATTGGGTATAATTATAGGCCTTCTGAACAATTTCTGACGGTTCAGGGTCGAGACCAACGGCCCACGAGACAGGTGTCGGTCTGGCAAGCCTTAATTTTTTATTTTTTAAAATGTTTTTTTTAATATATATATATATATATATATATATATATATATATATATATATATAAAAGTGCGAGAATTCTCAACTCTGACATGACAACGGGTGTTCCAGAATATGTAGACGTGAAGAAAAAATGGTCTAGGAACGTGAGACGTAGCTGTACTTTACAATTTTATTACCTGAAGAAGGCCTCACAAGCCGAAAGCTCGTAATAAAATTGTAAAGTACAGCTACGTCTCACGTTCCTAGACCATTTTTTCTTCACGTCTATATATATATATATATATTTTTTTTTTGGGGGTACTAGACTGATTTTTGGCGGTATTGTAAGCTGTCGGTCTAATGATGGACCATGTCCCACTTCATAATGACAAGTCCATAAGAACATTCTGTGGTAGTGAACATATTAAAGGCCTTTATGATTCCGGCAGCCTTCCCAAAAAAACGCTTAGCTATATTTTGCCCGGTTTCGCCGGTATGGCAGAAAATGTTAGGGGAATAAGGCGGCAAAGATGAACGAAACAAAAATGTGAAAGTGTAATATTTAAGTCAAATATGTTAATTAACTTTAATTCAGCATGTTTCGTACACACATGCCATATCTACTTTCTCAATTCAACTTAAACTTTAAATTTATATCAACATCAATGCAATGTTTCTTCTACCTAGCTATGCAGACAGTCAAATCATTACGTCTATCAGCGCACATAGAGAAATAGAGCTAGAGAGAGAGAGATATATATATATATATATATAGAGAGAGAGAGAGAGAGAGAGAGAGAGAGAGGATGAAGGGGTAGAGAGAGAGAGAGAGAGGGAGAGTGAGAGAGAGAGAGAGAGAGAGAGAGAGAGAAGAAGAGGAGAGAGAGAATCAAGGCCTCTGTACCATGCATATATACTAGTAAATAGTTCATGTAAGCTTACAAGTAATCGGTGTCCTCATCATCTGATGTAAGTTCGTTGAACCCGTGGCAGAGGTAGAAAATAATGATCACCAAGAGCATGAGCGCAGATCATTGTCTGGATCTCGGCGTCGTTGCGGTCTACCTGCGAATCCTGCGATCGAGCAATAAATGAAAATACAGACGAATAATATTAATCATAACAATTAGATAGTAATGCTGAATATTAACGACGAAAGAAATTGTAAGTGAAGGATTAAGGGTTTTTGATTACTACATACGAGATGTAAGCACTATTTTGAAGATGATCTGAAATAGAGAGTATACTCGCATAGCTACTATAAAACAAACCTGTTTATTGCTATGCATTATGCAATTTAGATAGACAAAGTTAATTTCGTCAAATCGAAATACAAATTGAAGTTGGAAATTGAAAATTGGAAATTAAAAAGAATATTGTTTTCTTGCTAAACATACTTTCTAAAAACACCGTGGGTACATGAGTAGATACCCACTCTTTTACCGCTCATATTAAGGATCACTTTGTTTTTGAGTGGAAATCCATGCTCAAAATTATGACGGAATCGACACACAAAAGAGTAAACCAAACCACTATTTGGAGTGGATTTCATTATCATTTTTGGAGTGGATTCAGCTATCAAACTGAATGATCCCTAATATGACTCCTAAACGAGTGGATATCTACTCCACTATTATCCACACAATACAATTAATATCATCGAAATCATATGGTTACAGATAACAGGCCCCTTTTTCATATATCTTGAGAAACATAATTTCACAGTTATTTGTAATTAAGATTTCACCCATTTATTCACAGACGCTCTGAAGCCTTGCAAAATAGTTCAGTTTCAACCGGCTGGTTACATTGTATACTTACACAAATCAGCGATTCTTTTTTTATTTCTAACTTTCTTGGAACATTTACTTTTTGACATTTTGCCAATAATTTTGTCATAATTAAACTCGGTCACCTAGTGTGGATGTGCGTGGTATTTCTCGTCTCATGTCAAAAAGGTCATTACGAAATGAAGAACTGCCAATTAGGGATATTGCCATGTTGTAGTGAAAAGTTCCATGGTCCTATCTTTATCATGTAAGCATACTCTTTTTACGCCATACACACTTTAATAGAAAAGTAGTTCCAAAGATCTAAAAATGGCCTGACATGACATGATTTCTGCTGCGCATTTGATAAAGTTAATGTGCTTATGACTCTAAACATAATTTCATGTATGTTTTCAAAACTTCCATCTTGCATAATTAATGTTGCTATAACGGTCAGATAAGTATTTAGCATGCAATCGGACCACGAAGATCAACTTTCGTTCAAGGGCAAGTCCATGCTTTCTTGTCCAATACGTCACCGACCACGTCTGAGATTTTATCAAGTCAATAGACTTACAAGAGCGTAGATCAGACTATAGACAAAAAGTGGGACACATTTGATTTCAATTATGTTAAGAACATAGGACCTTTGTTGCGCGCAGTTGCGATCCATTTACATGTTAAAACTAAAACCGCTTCACATGTGAACGAGCCATAAGAATAAAAAAAAAAACACATACAAACAGTAATTACCTTGTGAAGGGATGCTCGGGGCAACTGCCCATCTAAATCTACGATGCAGCTCATTCCTCGCGTTTCTCATCTGTGAATGAATGTCAGTCTCATCCTTCTCTCCATCATCCGTTGCTATAGTAACCGATGCTGCTTTGAAACATACATCAAATCATTCCATATCGAAATCAATAATATTGTCTTTTTTGTTAAACGCTATTTTAGACCCAGAGTATAGGCTTGCGGTTTAACTGAATAATTAGTTTACGGATCATAGGTAGAGAAAACTACTGCATCTTAGGATTGGATCTTTAAATGTTATTCTATTCACAAGGAAAAGCATTACTAATAATGGATTGAAAGTAGAAGAAAATCATGGCCATCTTTATCATTCACGGCTTATTAGAAACCCAAGCTGAATATGATATATATATATTAAATTTATCGGTGGTAAACGACGATCTAACGACAATTGCTCCGCGGTCAAACTTAACCTCATCCTAATCCTAACCCTTACCATGAACCTAACTTAAACCTAATAATAACCCTTAGCCTAACCCAATACCTTTGATGAATAAAGCCCAGGGAAATTGTCGCAGGACCAAAATTGTGGGTATTCGATCTGGCGACAATACATTGCTCCAGGGCGAATATTCTACACTATAGCTACATGCCTAACTTCAACAGTTGACCAAGCACTTATTAGCCTCATCGTAATTATAACCCTTACCATAAACCTATATAACATAAAATCCAAGAGTACAAAATGAATCATATATTTTCTTTGACGAAAGAAAGCCCGGGGCTAATTGTCGAGGGAGTAAATGTCAAGTCACCGACCTGGCGATAAATGCTCCACGGCCAATATTTTCGACAGCTGAATACCTGCCTTCAACAATTGACCAAACGATTAATTACCCCTATCCTAATCCTAACCCTAACCCTAAACTAGTCCTAAAATCCAAGATGGCTACACGAACCATTTATTTTTGACGGATGAAGCCTGGATCAATATATTTGTCGCAAGAGCAAATATCGGAGCACCAAATTGAGTATTCTTAAATCGTATGCGGGGAAGGGGGCTGATCGGGTTGTTGTGTCTTGCCTTATTTTCGTCAACGTTCAGGCGAGCGAGTTTTCTTATATACTGACAATCACTGGTGAAAAGGATTTCAGTTTGCAGCATTTCAATTTTGATTATTAATATGTTACAAAGAAATTTGGTGAATGATATTCAAATATTGTGAGATTCACTCTAATTCTTTAAAAAACTTCCCACGTCGAATACCTGAGGTGATATCAACGCTTAGATTGTTTTTACTTCGTTAAATATTTGGTGTCACCTGCCCTTGGGAGGGAAAAGCGATCTGGATCATTATAATCCTATATTGAAATCCTTCGACGTGAAACATATATAAAACCGGCTTAACATTCGAGAATTTATCAATTAATAAGGTCTCTTCATAAACAAGACCGAAAATAACTTTAAAAACCCGGATGTCATCCAATAAGTAGTGTTGCATCAGTGACTGATATTCTCTGCTACGAATGAGTAATGATTGATTTAATCTTATTTGAAATTATGACTATGAAATGTATCAGTTCGATAGTTATTTTGATAAATCTTCATTGAAATAAAACGGAAAAAAGAGAGATGTCCTCATCATAGTCTTTCATTTCGAGAGTTCTTGTTCTATAATGGATGGATTCATTTCAGTTATTCTTAGTACAAACTTACAAACTCATAAGAGCTTCTGATGATCGTACTTCATTATGAGAAATTTATGTGAAATTTCTGCATGTATACTATTTACGTTCGACTTAAGGCTCGTTCAGATATGACACTGCAAAACCGCAGCGTTTTTAGATTTTTTATGACGACATACATGTAAAGTGTAATACGCTTTACATTTCTTTATATTATAACACAATGCTCAGTGAAAACGCGCAAGTCCTCTATGTATTGCGCGCAGTTGCAATTCATGGTGGCTTGTTTGCGGCGTTTCCACGCATATCTGAACAAGCCTTTTAGTAGTAAAACTTGATATAAATAGACTTGAAATTTGAACACAAACTGACCCGAGATCTTTCTGAGAGTCGTTAAGTGCTTGCCCGACTAGGCAACATGTGGTAAATAAGTACGCAGCATGTCCACTGAACAAGTTGCTCGCAATCTGCATATTTTTGTTTGTTTCTAGTACTTTAAGAGGTTATGCGAAAATATTGAGATATATTTACTATTAGAAAAATGATAAAATCAGACTTGAGGATGACTTTAAAGCCCCTCTGCACTAGTTTGGCATAGATGGATTAGACCTCCCTGCAAGGTCACTGTCAGGTGGTTATCTCATCACATCAGCTCTCAGTTAACATAAGAAAAAGGGCATCATGGGGGATCAACGGGTACCGCTTAGGCATTGTTGGCTGTATAGAGGGCGCAAGTAGCTATAAGTAGTGCAGTGGGGCTTTAAAACGACAAAAAAGAAAAAGTATTAATTTCAAATGTATTTATCGCGATAGATATATTTTTCAAAAATTTTTTAACGGGAATGATACCAATTAACGTACATTAAAAAGAAGGTTCATTGATTTTAAAAACTAACTTTATTGTCATTATTGCAAAGGTGAAACTTTGATTGGAAAAGGTTATCAAAATTCAATGCTTGGAAACATTCAAAGTATTGATTATTATCAATTACAAAACGCTTAAATACAGCCCCCGCATAACACCTGAAAAGCTCTCCGATCGCTGCTGAGATGTGTGACGTCACATGTTGAACATGATTTGCACAAGCAGACGATGTCCCATGACATCTCACACATTTTCAGTGCCTGTTTTGACATCTTCTCTTCAGTTATTTCTCTTACTTCACTACCCTCAGGCTAAATGTTTAATATATTGCCTCACTCTAAACCCCGCGCATGGTATTATTTTGATGAAAAATGCAAGGATAACAAATAAAGGAATCCGTCGCTTGTAAACAAAATAAGACGCCATTGTATTTTCAGCTGCATACACCGCGGTACGTTCGGCGTTTCAAGAGGGAACAATTGCCGTCCATGCTATCATTCCGGGGTTTTTTAATTTGAAAGTGTGGTTTCTTTGATTGTTCCTTAATCACATTTATATACACTAAACTCATTATAATTTGAGAAATAATAGCATTGCAATTATGTTTATTCTTTATTGGATGTCGTCTGCTTGGGCAGGATTGGTTCATATTGTGACGGCATTAAAACATCGTTATTTTTTTGGCGAATCTCTTGCATATCCCAGATGCTATGGAGGTGGTTTTATTTGTATTTTTATAAATCACCCGATATGTAGTTGACCTAAAACTTGTACGATGGCCATCTGTTAGCTTACCAGTTTCTAGTGATACGTTATTTGCCATATTTGTGATTTTCTTTGAACATGCACTTTAACAGTGTCTAAAGACAGCTCAGTCCCGTTAGGATAAATAAATACCTAGTCACGTGATTGCTCACAACAAATCATTCGATTAGGATATACTTCATAGCACTTTATAGATCAGAGTAATTATAAAAAGAGAATCCTCTAGCTCTGGTGCTCTAGACAAAATAATGAATGACTGTCATCAGCTACGTCAGGGAACTACACGGATACCCATAAAGTCAGAATGCATTTTTCTTACCTCTTTTGAAATATGAAATATTGATGAATAATGTTCTGAGGAGATGTAAACCCTATATATCAAGAATAAATCACATTTTCATATTCACTTCATTAAAAAAGTTAAGACAAAATATTCCAACTTTATGGACAACAGTCTATATGTACTGAGTCCTCCTCACTTTCATTTGATCTTATTGATCCTAATTTCATGCTTCTAGGAGCACATTGTTACCGAAAGGTGATGGTGTGATGGTTCGTCTGTAATTTCATTTCAGGAATATTTATTTGGGTTTTTGGGTGGACCTTTCATAAAATTACTATAACATAATTTTTTTTAGCGCTCAATTCATTGGACATTACTTATCACAAATACACATAAATTTTGTAACAACTATGGAGAAATGCATTGAGTCGGAGCGCGGTGTTCTCGTTTTTATGACAAGTGTATTGGAAATGAAAACGAAGAGAATTGTTTAGACCTTGAAATTAAAAAGCATAGAGAGTACAGAAAGGGAGAGGGATGTAGAGAGAGAGAGAGAGAGAGAGAGAGAGAAGGGAGGGGAAGAGAAAAAAAGAGCAAACTATGAAATATCGATTGTGAATAATAATGAAGACTAATTAATTTAGTACGGCCAATAGGAACAGCAGAATATTTCATGAAGCCCCATTAAAATGTGCATGTTTGATCATATCGTAGCTTTTGTTTCGTTTGATAGAGTCATAGGTCTGCATTCTATACTGAAATTTAAACCCGACGTTAGGTTTACACTTTTCATCCAAATCTGGTTCAAGAAAGGAAATTATTCTGAAGTCTATTTAATTGTCCATAGTGTTAAACATGTGTTTAGACCCAGAGTAGGCCTACGGTTTAACTGAATTAGTGGATTACGGATCATAGGTAGAGAAGACTACTGCATCACAGGATTGGTTTTTAAACTGTTGCTCCATTCACAAGAAAAAGCATTGCAATGGAGTCAAAGTGGAAGACAATCATGACCATCTTTATCATTCACGGCTTATTAGAAACGAGAGCTGGATCTACTATACTTAAGTAATATTGAATTTATCGGTGATTAACGAAGATCTGATGACAATTGCTCCGCCGTTAAACTTAACCTCATCCTAATACTAACCATTACCATAAACCTAACCTAAAACCCGATAATAACCCATAGCCTAACCTAATGCCTTTGATGAATAAAGCCCAGGGAAATTGTCGCAGGAGCGAAATTGTGGGTAATCGATCTGGCGACAATATATTGCTCCATGGCGAATATTCTACACTTGCTAAATGCCTAATTTAAACAGTTAACCAAGAACTTATTAGCCTTATCGTAATCGTAATTTTATTCATAACCCAAACCTGAAATAGAATACGACAACATGAACCATCTATTTTGGACGTAATAAATCCCGGAGTAGCCTAGGGCTATAATAATGCCGCAGGAGCAAATGTCTGATCACCGATCTGGCGACAATTAATGGCCTTTATTCCACACGGTCGAGGTGAATACCTAACTTCAACAGTTGACCAAGCACTTATTAGCCTCATCGTAATTATAACCCTTACCTTAAACCTAACCTAAAAATCCAAGACAACAACATGAATCCTGACTTTTCTTTGACGAAATAAACCCCGGGGGCTAATTGTCGAGGGAGTAAATGTCAAGTCACCGACCTGGCGATAAATGCTCCACGGCCAATATTTTCGACAGCTGAATACCTAACTGCTACAGTTGACCAATCACTTAATTACCCATATCCATAAACTAGTCCTAAAATCCAAGATGACTACACGAACCATATATTTTTGACGGATAAAGCCTTGATCAATTGTCGCCAGAGCCGTATCAGGACAATTACCCCCTGGGCAATCACCCCCCGGAAAATTACCCCCGGAAAACTACCCCCCAAGGACAATTACCCCCTGGAAATTTACCCCGGAGAATTACCCCCGAGGACAATTACCCCCAAGGACAATTACCCCCGGAAAATTACCCCCGAGGACAATTACCCCCAAGGACAATTACCCCGGAAAATTACCCCGGAGAATTACCCCGAGGACAACTACCCCGAGGACAATTACCCCCGAGGACAACTACCCCCGAGGACAACTACCCCCGAGGAAAACTACCCCCGAGGACAACTACCCCCAGGACAACTACCCCCAAGGACAACTACCCCCGGAAAACTACCCCGAGGACAACTTCCCCGAGGACAATTACCCCCTCGAAACACCATTTCCCGAAAACAATCACACCCAGGAATTTGCAACACTGTGACGTATAATGCGAGCTCCGCTTCAAATTGCTATTTAGAGAAAATGTCATGAACTTTCATTTTCTTAGTTATTTATGACGGCATAGATTTGTTTCGTACAGGGGTTGTGTATAAACATATTTGCAATAATTATATTTAATTAAATTTTGGGTAAATGTATGTGAGAAAATTTTTTAAGGAAGAATACAGATTTTTAAAAGGTTTTCTAGCACAGGGCAAATAGGCGGGGAGCTCACAAGACACGTCACGGAGTTGCATATTTGTGTTTGCACCTTCAACAAATCATAATTTTCTAATTTTTAATTGGTGAAACTTTTTCAAACTCTAGGCCATATGAAAGCTAGAAACATCCACTACCTCCATCTCAGAAAAGGTTAAAGCAGGCATTTTTTACTTTGTTTTCCCCCTGAAACGTGGTCATGGTAATTCTATGAACCGTATGAAATTGGCAAGCTGTTGTTCTTAACGAGTTTAACAGAGATTAAAAATCGAAGGAACGCTTAAGCATTAGTGACGATGTTCGCTTCTCGCCAGCTTTGTTTGACGTTATTCAGTGTGGCCTCCAAGTCTCCTAAAACTTTGACTTTTCATGCATTCTGGAAGCAAAGGAATATGTCTACTTAGACTGTGCTTAAAATTTATTTTTTGTATAGCTGTTTATGGTTCTCTAGTGTACGAGTTAATGTGGTGAAAATCCTATTCTTGTTTTGTCATCATTCTTTATATAAAAGAAAAGGTATTGAACTTAAAATGTTGCGGAGGTAAATCGACATACAAGAACAAATATCAGAAACGGGTAGAGTATTTTTTTCATGAGAAAATAAAATGTAAACAAATAATAAACTGTCTTTCTTCCTCGCTCGCTGACAATATTTTGCGAATATATATCTTTTATTTCGGAATTACATTGTTACCACACTCATTACAGTTATAAACATGATAAATCAAGGCAACGAGAGGCCCGAATATCCTCATATTCGTGTATCAAGGTCATGACCGAATATATCACTTTATATTCGTGTACATTCTGCGGTGAGGCGCCCGCATACCTTAAATCTTTTCTAGTGTGTTGATTACAACATTATGTTTTACCATTTTGGAAATGTCTTGTCCTTTTTTTCTTGCTCGTTCACTAAATCAAGAAACAAATGTGCCCATACGTGTGTACATAGCTCTTCACGAGTGCCAGAGTGATGCAAAATAAATAGTTTGTGAAGAATTTAAGATTGGGCGAAACTTTTCATTTCTTAAGAGGGCACTGTGTCTAACAAAAATTTGAAATAATGCTGCCCAAGAGAAATCCTTCGTAGAAAACAGCAACCACAGTGGTGTTGCATACATAATAGTTAAAGAAAATGTGTAGTAATGAGGAACATCACGCGCAAGTATTTGAACGAATGTGGGTTCATGCACAGGATTTTATGGGCTCGTAGCCTTCACAGCATCTCTCAATGTGTCAAATCGTCTTTTGCCATTGAATCCTGATTGTCCTCGGGGGAGGGGGGTAGTTGTCCTCAGGCGTAGTTATCCATGGGGGCGGGTAATTGTCCTCGGGGGTAATTCCTCAGGGGTAGTTTTCCGGGGTAATTGTCCTTGGGGGTAATTGTCCTCGGGGGTAATTGTCCTCGGGGTAGTTGTCCTCGGGGGTAACCGTCCTCGGGGGTAGTTGTCCTCGGGGTAGTTTTCCGGGGTAATTGTCCTTGGGGGTAGTTGTCCTCGGGGGTAATTTTCCTCGGGGTAATTCTCCGGGGTAATTTTCCGGGGTAATTGTCCTTGGGGGAGTTTCCGGGGGGTAATTTTCCGGGGGGTGATTGCCCAGGGGGTAATTGTCCTAGAACCCGCCAGAGCAGATATCGCAGCACCAAATTGAGTATCCTTAAATCGTATGCGGGGAAGGGGGCTGATCGGGCTTATTTTCGTCATCGTTCCGGCGAGCGAGTTTTCTTCCTTACTGACAATCACTGGTGAAAAGCATTTCAATTTTGATTATTGATAAATTACAAAGAAATTTGGTGAATTATACTCAAATATTGTGAGATTCATTCTTATCCTTTAAAACACTTCTCACCTCGGATACCTGAGGTACCGATATAACAGTGCTTAGATTTTGTTTACTTTATCAAATATTTGGCGTCACCTGCTCTTGGGAGGGAAAAGTGATCTGGATCACTATAACCCTTTATTGAAATCTTTCAACTCGAAACATATAATAAACCGGCTTAACATTCGAGACTTTATCAATTAATAAATTATTAAAAGTTTCTCCATAAACAATACCAACAATAACTTAGCAAACCCGGATGCCATCCAATTAGTAGTATTGCATCAATGATTGATATTCTCTGCTACGAATGAGTTAATTATTGATTAAATCTTATCTGAAATTATGGTTATGAAATGTACCAGGTCGATAGTTATTTTGGTAAATCTTTATTGAATTAAAAGAAAAAGGAGAGATGTCCTCATCTTAGTCCTTTAATTTCGAGAGTTCTTGTTCTATAATGGATGGATTCATTTCAGTTATTCTTAATGCATACTTACAAACTTATAAGAGCTACTGATAATCGTACTTCATTATGATAAATTTATGTGAAATTTATGTATAATATTTACGTTCGACTTGAGAATTGTACAGATATGACGCAGTAAAACCGCAGCGTTTATTTGTTTGTGACGACGTAAAGTGTACTACGCTTTACGTCTTTATCTTAGATACCAGAGAGCCCATGCAGTAAAAACGCGCTGGCAAGTCCTCTACGTGTTGCGCGCAGTTGCAATTCATTTTACACGAACAAAAACAAAAATCCTAGGTGGCTTGTTTGCGGCGTTTCCGCGCATATCTGAACAAGTCTTTATATGATTGAGACCATTCTGAGAGTCGTTGTGTGCTTGCCCGACAAAGTAACATGTGCATATAGTTACACAGCGTGTCCATTGAACAAGTTTGCTCGCAATCTGCATAAATGTTTTTGTTTGAAGTACTTGACGAGGTTATGTGAAGATATTAAGATATAATTATTTACAATTAGAAAAATTATAAAATCAGACTTGAGGATGACTTCAAAACAACAAAAAGAAAAGATATTCATTTCAAATGTACTTATCACGATGGATATATTTTGTACAAGCTTTTAAACGGAAAGGTTATTAATTTTACGGTGATTAACCGTGTCTAAAGACGGCTCAGTCCAGTTTGATAGGATAAGGAAAATACCTAGTCACATGACTGCTCTCAACAAACCATTTGATTAGGATATACTTCATATCATTTTATAAATCAGAGTAATTATAAAAAGAAAATCCTTTAGCAATGGTTCTCTAGACAAAATAATGAATAACTGTCATCAAATACGTCAGGGAACTACACGGATGCCCATACAGTTGGAATGCATTTTTCTTACCTCTTTTCATGAAATGATTGTGACAATAATATTGATTTATTCTTGATATATAACGTTTAGATCTTCACAGAACTTTACTGTTCAATAAATATTGAATATGAAATATTGATGAGTAAAGGTCTGAGAAGATAAACTTTATCTTTGAAGAATAAATCACATTGTCACATTCATTTCAATAGGCAACAGTGTATATGTACTGAGTCCTCCTCACTTTCATTTAATCTTATCGATCCTAATGTCATGCTTCTATAGGAGCACATTGTTACCGAAAGGTGATGGTGTGATAAACATGATTCGCCTGTAATTTCATTTCATAAATATTTGGGTTTTGGGGTTCAGCATCAGAAAATTACTTTAACATAATTGTTATGAGCGCTCAATTCGTTCGATATAATTTATCACAAGTACACATTAGTCACAACTAGGGATAAATTAATTGAGTCGGAGCGAGGTGTTCTCGTTTTTTGGACAAGTGTATTGGAAATGAAAACGGAGAGCAATTTTAGACCGTGAAATTAATGGGTATAGAGAGTACAGAAAGAGGGAGGAAGGGAGAGAGAGAGAGAGAGAAGGGAGGGGAAGAGAAAAAAAGAGCAAACTATGAAATATCGATTGTGAATAATAAGGATAAAGAATTTCTTCAGTACGGCCAATTGGAACATCAGAATATTTCATGAAGCCCCGTTAAAATGTGCATGTTTTATCATTTCGTAGTTTTTGTTTTGTTTGATGAAGACATAGGTCTGCATTCTACTGAAATTAAAATATAGAGAGGGGGTGGAGAGAGAGAGAGGGAGATAGGGAGGGAAAGAGAGAGAGAGAGAGAATCAAGGCCTCTGTAGCATGCATACTAGTAAAAAGTTCATGTAAGCTTACAAATAATCGGTGTCCTCATCATCTGATGTGAGTTCGTTGAATCAGTGGCCGAGGTAGAAATGATCACCAAGAGCATGAGTGCAGATCATTGTCTGGACCTCGGCGTCGTTGCGGTCTATCTGCGATCGAGCAATACATGAAAATTCAGACGAATAATAGTAATCAAAACAATTAGACAGTAATGCTGAATAACAATGACAAAAGATATTGTAAGTAAAGATTAGGTTTCTTGATTACTACATACGAGATGTAAGGACTATTTTGAAGAGGATCTGAAATAGAGAGCATATTCGCATACTTAGGTACTATAAAACAAACCTGTCTATTGCTATACATTATGCAATATAGAAATACAAAGTTAATTTCGTCAAATCGAAATAGAATTTGAAGTTGAAAATTGACTACTAGTATTGGAAGTTTGAAATCTTGTTTTTCTTGCTAAACATACTTATTTAATACACCATGGGTACAGGAGTAGATATCCACTCTGTCAGGACTCATATTAGGGATCTTTGTTTTTTGAGTGGAAATCCATGCTCAAAGTTATAACGGATTGACACCCAAAAGAGTAAACCAAACCACTATTTGGAGTAAATTTCATTATCATTTTTGGAGTGGAATCAACTATCAAACTAAATGATCCTTAATGATCTCCTAGACGAGTGGATATCCACTCCACTTTTATCCACACATGACCATTAAAATCATCGAATTCATTTAGCACAGATAACAGGCCCCTTTTTCATATATCTTGAGAAACATAATTTAACAGTTATTCGTAATAAAGAATGTCACCCATTTATTCACTGACGCTCTTAAACCGTGCTTGGTTTCAACCGGCTGGTTACGTTGTATACTTACACAAATCAGTGATTTTATTACTTATACCTTTTCTTGGAACAATTACTCCTTGAAGTTTTGCCCAAAAAATAAACAACAAAAAAGCTTGTCATTAACTTGCTCGATATAATCATCGAACAGCCAAAATCCTGTAAGTAATCGCTTGACAACAATTCATCATTTTTACGAGCAAAAGATAAAAACGACCATGTCAAATTCATGGTAAACAGACAATAACAGTATTTGTTAATTTGAAGGCAATTTGGGAAATGTATTTTGTTTGGTCGGGCAACGCTACAGTTGACTTGATCAGGCTTTGTGAGCTCTTTCAAGCCTCTCCCCATCCCTCGTATCAAAATACCAATTATAAATGATTGATAATACATATTACAGCTGATTACACTCATCGATACATGATTGTGTGATAGTGAAGAGAAGTGAGGATATTATAAATGGTGCTTGCCAGAATTAGCAGAGATATAAAGGTACGACAAGAGCTGTATACATTAATTTATAATCTGTGTCCTGTATACTGCTGCACAGCTCATACAATATGTATTTTTCATAATAATATCTATAATGTTCTCCCAGGAACTATGTTAAATTATTATGGGCGTTCCCAACTCAAGCTATGCTTTTCGGGTTTTCGCCTTCTTCTGTTATCTGAATTATTTACTGTATACTCAATGTTGAAATCATTGTTACATATATAATTTATATATACATTGTGTTTTATATTGTACCGTTGAGAAGGAAATAAATGTTAATAAATACAAAATACAAATACAAATATCATTTTACTATTCTAAGGGGAAAATAAAGCCATTTTTATGTCATGAAAGACACAATATTGGGGTTTGCTAAATGCCTAACTTCAACAGTTGACCAAGCACTTATTAGCCTTATCGTAATCGTAATCTTATTCATAAACCAAATCTAAATTAGAATACGACAACATGAACCATATATTTTGGACGAAATAAAGCCCGGAGTAGGCCTAATAATGCCGCAGGAGCAAATGTTTGGTCACCGATCTGGCGACAATTTATGGCCTTTATTCCACACTGTCGAGGTGAATACCTAACTTCAACAGTTGACCAAGCACTTATTAGCCTTATCGTAATCGTAATCTTATTCATAACCAAACCTAACATAGAAGATGACAACATGAACCATCTATTTTGGACGTAATAAAGCCCGGAGTAGCCTAGGGCTATAATAATGCCGCAGGAGCAAATGTCTGGTCACCGATCTGGCGACAATTAATGGCCTTTATTCGACACGGTCGAGGTGAATACCTAACTTCAACAGTTGATCAAGCACTTATTAGCGTCATCGTTATTGTAACCCTTACCTTAAACCTAACCTAAAATCCAAGACAACAACATGAATCCTGATTTTGTTTTTTTGACGAAATAAACCCCGGGGGCTATTGTCTAGGAAGTAAATGTCAAGTTACCGACCTGGCGATAATTGCTCTACGGCCCATATTTTACAGTAGCTGAATTCCTAACTGCTACAGTTGACCAATCACTTAATTATCCATAACCATAAACTAGTCCTAAAATCCAAGATGACTACACGAACCATATATTTTTGACGGATAAAGCCTGGATCAATTGTCGCCAGAGCAGATATCGGAGCACCAAATTGAGTATCCTTAAATCGTATGCGGGGAAGGGGGCTGATCGGGGAAGGGGGCTGATCGGGCTTATTTTCGTCAACGTTCCGGCGAGCGAGTTTTCTTCCTTACTGACAATCACTGGTGAAAAGCATTTCAATTTTGATTATTGATAAATTACAAAGAGATTTGGTGAATGATACTCAAATATTGTGAGATTCATTCTTATCCTTTAAAACACTTCTCATCTTGGATACCTGAGGTGATATAACAGTGCTTAGATTTTGTTTACTTTATCAAATATTTGGCGTCACCTGCTCTTGGGAGGGAAAAGTGATCTGGATCACTATAACCCTTTATTGAAATCTTTCAACTCGAAACATATAATAAACCGGCTTAACATTCGAGACTTTATCAATTAATAAATTATCAAAAGTTTCTCCATAAACAATACCAACAATAACTTAGCAAACCCGGATGCCATCCAATTAGTAGTATTGTATCAATGACTGATATTCTCTGCTACGAATGAGTTAATTATTGATTGAATCTTATCTGAAATTATGGTTATGAAATGTACCAGGTCGATAGTTATTTTGATAAATCTTTATTGAATTAAAAAGAAAAAGGAGAGAGATGTCCTCATCTTAGTCCTTTAATTTCGAGAGTTCTTGTTCTATAATGGATGGATTCATTTCAGTTATTCTTAATGCATACTTACAAACTTATAAGAGCTACTGATAATCGTACTTCATTATAAGAAATTTATGTGAAATTTCTGCATGTATAATATTTACGTTCGACTTGAGAATTGTACAGATATGACGCAGTAAAACCGCAGCGTTTATATTTTGTTTGTGACGACGTAAAGTGTACTACGCTTTACGTCTTTATCTTAGATACCAGAGAGCCCATGCAGTAAAAACGCGCTGGCAAGTCCTCTACGTGTTACGCGCAGTTGCAATTCATTTTACACGAACAAAAACAAAAATCCTAGGTGGCTTGTTTGCGGCGTTTCCGCGCATATCTGAACAAGTCTTTATATGAGACCATTCTGAGAGTCGTTGTGTGCTTGCCCGACAAAGTAACATGTGCATATAGTTACACAGCGTGTCCATTGAACAAGTTTGCTCGCAATCTGCATAAATGTTTTTGTTTGAAGTACTTGACGAGGTTATGTGAAGATATTAAGATATAATCATTTACAATTAGAAAAATTATAAAATCAGACTTGAGGATGACTTCAAAACAACAAAAAAGAAAAGATATTCATTTCAAATGTACTTATCACGATGGATATATTTTGTACAAGCTTTTAAACGGAAAGGTTATTAATTTTACGGTGATTAACCGTGTCTAAAGACGGCTCAGTCCAGTTTGATAGGATAAGGAAAATACCTAGTCACATGACTGCTCTCAACAAACCATTTGATTAGGATATACTTCATATCATTTTATAAATCAGAGTAATTATAAAAAGAGAATCCTCTAGCTCTGGTGCTCTAGACAAAATAATGAATGACTGTCATCAGATACGTCAGGGAACTACACGGATGCCCATAAAGTTGGAATGCATTTTTCTTACCTCTTTTCATGAAATGATTGTGACAATAATATTGATTTATTCTTGATATATAACGTTTAGATCTTCACAGAACTTTACTGTTCAATAAATATTGAATATGAAATATTGATGAGTAAAGGTCTGAGAAGATAAACTTTATCTTTGAAGAATAAATCACATTGTCACATTCATTTCAATAGGCAACAGTGTATATGTACTGAGTCCTCCTCACTTTCATTTAATCTTATCGATCCTAATGTCATGCTTCTATAGGAGCACATTGTTACCGAAAGGTGATGGTGTGATAAACATGATTCGCCTGTAATTTCATTTCATAAATATTTGGGTTTTGGGGTTCAGCATCAGAAAATTACTTTAACATAATTGTTATGAGCGCTCAATTCGTTCGATATAATTTATCACAAGTACACATTAGTCACAACTAGGGATAAATTAATTGAGTCGGAGCGAGGTGTTCTCGTTTTTGGACAAGTGTATTGGAAATGAAAACGGAGAGCAATTTTTAGACCGTGAAATTAATGGGTATAGAGAGTACAGAAAGAGGGAGGAAGGGAGAGAGAGAGAGAGAGAGAGAAGAGAAAAAGAGCAAACTATGAAATATCGATTGTGAATAATAAGGATAAAGAATTTCTTCAGTACGGCCAATTGGAACATCAGAATATTTCATGAAGCCCCGTTAAAATGTGCATGTTTTATCATTTCGTAGTTTTTGTTTTGTTTGATGAAGACATAGGTCTGCATTCTACTGAAATTAAAATATAGAGAGGGGGGGAGAGAGAGAGAGAGAGAGATAGGGAGGAAAGAGAGAGAGAGAGAGAGAATCAAGGCCTCTGTAGCATGCATACTAGTAAAAAGTTCATGTAAGCTTACAAATAATCGGTGTCCTCATCATCTGATGTGAGTTCGTTGAATCAGTGGCCGAGGTAGAAATGATCACCAAGAGCATGAGTGCAGATCATTGTCTGGACCTCGGCGTCGTTGCGGTCTATCTGCGATCGAGCAATACATGAAAATTCAGACGAATAATAGTAATCAAAACAATTAGACAGTAATGCTGAATAACAATGACAAAAGATATTGTAAGTAAAGGATTAGGTTTCTTGATTACTACATACGAGATGTAAGGACTATTTTGAAGAGGATCTGAAATAGAGAGCATATTCGCATACTTAGGTACTATAAAACAAACCTGTCTATTGCTATACATTATGCAATATAGAAATACAAAGTTAATTTCGTCAAATCGAAATAGAATTTGAAGTTGAAAATTGACTACTAGTATTGGAAGTTTGAAATCTTGTTTTTCTTGCTAAACATACTTATTTAATACACCATGGGTACAGGAGTAGATATCCACTCTGTCAGGACTCATATTAGGGATCTTTGTTTTTTGAGTGGAAATCCATGCTCAAAGTTATAACGGATTGACACCCAAAAGAGTAAACCAAACCACTATTTGGAGTAAATTTCATTATCATTTTTGGAGTGGAATCAACTATCAAACTAAATGATCCTTAATGATCTCCTAGACGAGTGGATATCCACTCCACTTTTATCCACACATGACCATTAAAATCATCGAATTCATTTAGCACAGATAACAGGCCCCTTTTTCATATATCTTGAGAAACATAATTTAACAGTTATTCGTAATAAAGAATGTCACCCATTTATTCACTGACGCTCTTAAACCGTGCTTGGTTTCAACCGGCTGGTTACGTTGTATACTTACACAAATCAGTGATTTTATTACTTATACCTTTTCTTGGAACAATTACTCCTTGAAGTTTTGCCCAAAAAAAAAACAACAAAAAAGCTTGTCATTAACTTGCTCGATATAATCATCGAACAGCCAAAATCCTGTAAGTAATCGCTTGACAACAATTAATCATTTTTACGAGCAAAAGATAAAAACGACCATGTCAAATTCATGGTAAACAGACAATAACAGTATTTGTTAATTTGAAGGCAATTTGGGAAATGTATTTTGTTTGGTCGGGCAACGCTACAGTTGACTTGATCAGGCTTTGTGAGCTCTTTCAAGCCTCTCCCCATCCCTCGTATCAAAATACCAATTATAAATGATTGATAATACATATTACAGCTGATTACACTCATCGATACATGATTGTGTGATAGTGAAGAGAAGTGAGGATATTATAAATGGTGCTTGCCAGAATTAGCAGAGATATAAAGGTACGACAAGAGCTGTATACATTAATTTATAATCTGTGTCCTGTATACTGCTGCACAGCTCATACAATATGTATTTTCATAATAATATCTATAATGTTCTCCCAGGAACTATGTTAAATTATTATGGGCGTTCCCAACTCAAGCTATGCTTTTCGGGTTTTCGCCTTCTTCTGTTATCTGAATTATTTACTGTATACTCAATGTTGAAATCATTGTTACATATATAATTTATATATACATTGTTTTTATATTGTACCGTTGAGAAGGAAATAAATGTTAATAAATACAAAATACAAATACAAATATCATTTTACTATTCTAAGGGGAAAATAAAGCCATTTTTATGTCATGAAAGACACAATATTGGGGTTTGCTAAATGCCTAACTTCAACAGTTGACCAAGCACTTATTAGCCTTATCGTAATCGTAATCTTATTCATAAACCAAATCTAAATTAGAATACGACAACATGAACCATATATTTTGGACGAAATAAAGCCCGGAGTAGGCCTAATAATGCCGCAGGAGCAAATGTTTGGTCACCGATCTGGCGACAATTTATGGCCTTTATTCCACACTGTCGAGGTGAATACCTAACTTCAACAGTTGACCAAGCACTTATTAGCCTTATCGTAATCGTAATCTTATTCATAACCAAACCTAACATAGAAGATGACAAC
Source organism: Mesocentrotus franciscanus (assembly GCA_037976565.1). Lineage (NCBI taxonomy): Eukaryota > Metazoa > Echinodermata > Echinoidea > Camarodonta > Strongylocentrotidae > Mesocentrotus > Mesocentrotus franciscanus. Next base: position 13,095,737 of record CP137677.1, read on the forward strand.
ATGAACCATCTATTTTGGACGTAATAAAGCCCGGAGTAGCCTAGGGCTATAATAATGCCGCAGGAGCAAATGTCTGGTCACCGATCTGGCGACAATTAATGGCCTTTATTCGACACGGTCGAGGTGAATACCTAACTTCAACAGTTGATCAAGCACTTATTAGCGTCATCGTTATTGTAACCCTTACCTTAAACCTAACCTAAAATCCAAGACAACAACATGAATCCTGATTTTGTTTTTTTGACGAAATAAACCCCGGGGGCTATTGTCTAGGAAGTAAATGTCAAGTTACCGACCTGGCGATAATTGCTCTACGGCCCATATTTTACAGTAGCTGAATTCCTAACTGCTACAGTTGACCAATCACTTAATTATCCATAACCATAAACTAGTCCTAAAATCCAAGATGACTACACGAACCATATATTTTTGACGGATAAAGCCTGGATCAATTGTCGCCAGAGCAGATATCGGAGCACCAAATTGAGTATCCTTAAATCGTATGCGGGGAAGGGGCTGATCGGGAGGGGGCTGATCGGGCTTATTTTCGTCAACGTTCCGGCGAGCGAGTTTTCTTCCTTACTGACAATCACTGGTGAAAAGCATTTCAATTTTGATTATTGATAAATTACAAAGAGATTTGGTGAATGATACTCAAATATTGTGAGATTCATTCTTATCCTTTAAAACACTTCTCATCTTGGATACCTGAGGTGATATAACAGTGCTTAGATTTTGTTTACTTTATCAAATATTTGGCGTCACCTGCTCTTGGGAGGGAAAAGTGATCTGGATCACTATAACCCTTTATTGAAATCTTTCAACTCGAAACATATAATAAACCGGCTTAACATTCGAGACTTTATCAATTAATAAATTATCAAAAGTTTCTCCATAAACAATACCAACAATAACTTAGCAAACCCGGATGCCATCCAATTAGTAGTATTGTATCAATGACTGATATTCTCTGCTACGAATGAGTTAATTATTGATTGAATCTTATCTGAAATTATGGTTATGAAATGTACCAGGTCGATAGTTATTTTGATAAATCTTTATTGAATTAAAAAGAAAAAGGGAGAGATGTCCTCATCTTAGTCCTTTAATTTCGAGAGTTCTTGTTCTATAATGGATGGATTCATTTCAGTTATTCTTAATGCATACTTACAAACTTATAAGAGCTACTGATAATCGTACTTCATTATAAGAAATTTATGTGAAATTTCTGCATGTATAATATTTACGTTCGACTTGAGAATTGTACAGATATGACGCAGTAAAACCGCAGCGTTTATATTTTGTTTGTGACGACGTAAAGTGTACTACGCTTTACGTCTTTATCTTAGATACCAGAGAGCCCATGCAGTAAAAACGCGCTGGCAAGTCCTCTACGTGTTACGCGCAGTTGCAATTCATTTTACACGAACAAAAACAAAAATCCTAGGTGGCTTGTTTGCGGCGTTTCCGCGCATATCTGAACAAGTCTTTATATGAGACCATTCTGAGAGTCGTTGTGTGCTTGCCCGACAAAGTAACATGTGCATATAGTTACACAGCGTGTCCATTGAACAAGTTTGCTCGCAATCTGCATAAATGTTTTTGTTTGAAGTACTTGACGAGGTTATGTGAAGATATTAAGATATAATTATTTACAATTAGAAAAATTATAAAATCAGACTTGAGGATGACTTCAAAACAACAAAAAAGAAAAGATATTCATTTCAAATGTACTTATCACGATGGATATATTTTGTACAAGCTTTTAAACGGAAAGGTTATTAATTTTACGGTGATTAACCGTGTCTAAAGACGGCTCAGTCCAGTTTGATAGGATAAGGAAAATACCTAGTCACATGACTGCTCTCAACAAACCGTTTGATTAGGATATACTTCATATCATTTCATAAATCAGAGTAATTATAAAAAGAGAATCCTCTAGCTCTGGTGCTCTAGACAAAATAATGAATGACTGTCATCAGATACGTCAGGGAACTACACGGATGCCCATACAGTTGGAATGCATTTTCTTACCTCTTTTCATGAAATGATTGTGACAATAATATTGATTTATTCTTGATATATAACGTTTAGATCTTCACAGAACTTTACTGTTCAATAAATATTGAATATGAAATATTGATGAGTAAAGGTCTGAGAAGATAAACTTTATCTTTGAAGAATAAATCACATTGTCACATTCATTTCAATAGGCAACAGTGTATATGTACTGAGTCCTCCTCACTTTCATTTAATCTTATCGATCCTAATGTCATGCTTCTATAGGAGCACATTGTTACCGAAAGGTGATGGTGTGATAAACATGATTCGCCTGTAATTTCATTTCATAAATATTTGGGTTTTGGGGTTCAGCATCAGAAAATTACTTTAACATAATTGTTATGAGCGCTCAATTCGTTCGATATAATTTATCACAAGTACACATTAGTCACAACTAGGGATAAATTAATTGAGTCGGAGCGAGGTGTTCTCGTTTTTGGACAAGTGTATTGGAAATGAAAACGGAGAGCAATTTTTAGACCGTGAAATTAATGGGTATAGAGAGTACAGAAAGAGGGAGGAAGGGAGAGAGAGAGAGAGAGAGAGAGAGAGAGGGGGAGGGAGAGAGAAAAGAGCAAACTATGAAATATCGATTGTGAATAATAAGGATAAAGAATTTCTTCAGTACGGCCAATTGGAACATCAGAATATTTCATGAAGCCCCGTTAAAATGTGCATGTTTTATCATTTCGTAGTTTTTGTTTTGTTTGATGAAGACATAGGTCTGCATTCTACTGAAATTAAAATATAGAGAGGGGGTGGAGAGAGAGAGAGAGAGAGATAGGGAGGGAAAGAGAGAGAGAGAGAGAGAGAATCAAGGCCTCTGTAGCATGCATACTAGTAAAAAGTTCATGTAAGCTTACAAATAATCGGTGTCCTCATCATCTGATGTAAGTTCGTTGAATCAGTGGCCGAGGTAGAAATGATCACCAAGAGCATGAGTGCAGATCATTGTCTGGACCTCGGCGTCGTTGCGGTCTATCTGCGATCGAGCAATACATGAAAATTCAGACGAATAATAGTAATCAAAACAATTAGACAGTAATGCTGAATAACAATGACAAAAGATATTGTAAGTAAAGGATTAGGTTTCTTGATTACTACATACGAGATGTAAGGACTATTTTGAAGAGGATCTGAAATAGAGAGCATATTCGCATACTTAGGTACTATAAAACAAACCTGTCTATTGCTATACATTATGCAATATAGAAATACAAAGTTAATTTCGTCAAATCGAAATAGAATTTGAAGTTGAAAATTGACTACTAGTATTGGAAGTTTGAAATCTTGTTTTTCTTGCTAAACATACTTATTTAATACACCATGGGTACAGGAGTAGATATCCACTCTGTCAGGACTCATATTAGGGATCTTTGTTTTTTGAGTGGAAATCCATGCTCAAAGTTATAACGGATTGACACCCAAAAGAGTAAACCAAACCACTATTTGGAGTAAATTTCATTATCATTTTTGGAGTGGAATCAACTATCAAACTAAATGATCCTTAATGTGACTCTAGACGAGTGGATATCCACTCCACTTTTATCCACACATGACCATTAAAATCATCGAATTCATTTAGCACAGATAACAGGCCCCTTTTTCATATATCTTGAGAAACATAATTTAACAGTTATTCGTAATAAAGAATGTCACCCATTTATTCACTGACGCTCTTAAACCGTGCTTGGTTTCAACCGGCTGGTTACGTTGTATACTTACACAAATCAGTGATTTTATTACTTATACCTTTTCTTGGAACAATTACTCCTTGAAGTTTTGCCCAAAAAATAAACAACAAAAAAGCTTGTCATTAACTTGCTCGATATAATCATCGAACAGCCAAAATCCTGTAAGTAATCGCTTGACAACAATTAATCATTTTTACGAGCAAAAGATAAAAACGACCATGTCAAATTCATGGTAAACAGACAATAACAGTATTTGTTAATTTGAAGGCAATTTGGGAAATGTATTTTGTTTGGTCGGGCAACGCTACAGTTGACTTGATCAGGCTTTGTGAGCTCTTTCAAGCCTCTCCCCATCCCTCGTATCAAAATACCAATTATAAATGATTGATAATACATATTACAGCTGATTACACTCATCGATACATGATTGTGTGATAGTGAAGAGAAGTGAGGATATTATAAATGGTGCTTGCCAGAATTAGCAGAGATATAAAGGTACGACAAGAGCTGTATACATTAATTTATAATCTGTGTCCTGTATACTGCTGCACAGCTCATACAATATGTAATTTTCATAATAATAACTATAATGTTCTCCCAGGAACTATGTTAAATTATTATGGGCGTTCCCAACTCAAGCTATGCTTTTCGGGTTTTCGCCTTCTTCTGTTATCTGAATTATTTACTGTATACTCAATGTTGAAATCATTGTTACATATATAATTTATATATACATTGTGTTTTATATTGTACCGTTGAGAAGGAAATAAATGTTAATAAATACAAAATACAAATACAAATATCATTTTACTATTCTAAGGGGAAAATAAAGCCATTTTTATGTCATGAAAGACACAATATTGGGGTTTGCTAAATGCCTAACTTCAACAGTTGACCAAGCACTTATTAGCCTTATCGTAATCGTAATCTTATTCATAAACCAAATCTAAATTAGAATACGACAACATGAACCATATATTTTGGACGAAATAAAGCCCGGAGTAGGCCTAATAATGCCGCAGGAGCAAATGTTTGGTCACCGATCTGGCGACAATTTATGGCCTTTATTCCACACTGTCGAGGTGAATACCTAACTTCAACAGTTGACCAAGCACTTATTAGCCTTATCGTAATCGTAATCTTATTCATAACCAAACCTAACATAGAAGATGACAACATGAACCTTATATTTTTGACGAAATAAAGCCCGGAGTAGCCTAGGCATAATGATGCCGCAGGAGCAAATGTTTGGTCACCGATCTGGCGACAATTAATGGCCTTAATCCACACTGTCGTGGTGAATACCTAACTTCAACAGTTGACCAAGCACTTATTAGCGTCATCGTTATTATAACCCTTACCTTAAACCTAACCTAAAATCCAAGACAACAACATGAATCCTGATTTTGTTTTTTTGACGAAATAAACCCCGGGGGCTATTGTCTAGGAAGTAAATGTCAAGTTACCGACCTGGCGATAATTGCTCTACGGCCCATATTTTACAGTAGCTGAATTCCTAACTGCTACAGTTGACCAATCACTTAATTAACCCTAAAACAATAAACTAGTCCTAAAATCCAAGATGACTACACGAACTCTATATTTTTGACGGATGAAGCCTGGAGCAATTGTCACCCTAGATCTCCTTTGCGTTTTTTGGGAAAAGTCATCATTTCCATTAAAGCGGTCATCGTGAAATTTGTTTGACATGATGCAAATCAGTTTATGACGTGCATGAACAGAAGTTTAATCACGTATATTCTGTTAATTTTTATTGATGATTATGTGATATTTGCAATATAGTTGTATTTTAGAATGTTCCATGGGATGCCTTAAAAAAGTGTTGGTGAAGTTTAGAAATGTTTCTTCAAGTCAGGTTTAGATATGTTGCCAAGGGTAAGAGAGGAAAGAATGCATGAATATAGAGATCAGACTTTTATTTGCCTGTGATCAAAATTGCTCCTAAATGCAAAGTTCCAAATGAAAAACGTAAAAATGTTCTCGCTCAATATGACATGTAATTCGTAAAAGGGTGTTGCTAGAAATGCCAACCGGGGTAACCCTCACCAAATTCAACAGATTAATACCCGAGTCGTCTGCATTGTGTTCTTAGCGCTTAAGATATAGTTCAATTCTTCCTGACTCAGCCCCTTCATATTTTTGGCTCATGACGCCACTACTAGAATGTATTTGCAAACCTCCTGAATTTCTCAACAACAACACAAACTTGTTCGGAATATGGGGAATGGGTGTAGTATTTTAAATTGACTGTGTATAGACTTATACACGATGCGCTCGTGTCCTTTGGTATATAAGGCATAAATCCACATTACTAAGTCCCTCGGAGATGACTTAAAGCCGTCGGTCCCTTGGTTGCTAACTTACAAGCATACACATGCTTTCTTAGCAGTCAGGTGATACAAACAAACAATCAATCCAAACAAAATTGTTCGGCACGACATTTATTCTAACCGTTTGGTCGCTTTTAAAGCTTTCGGGCAATCCTGGATAGATTTTTTTTTTGTTAGTAAGTCAATGTGCAAAAGTCTATGACCACAAATCGATACTTTCAACATGCTCTTTTGATGCAAACTGCCGAGGAATGGAAATCAATTTTTAGGAGTTTTGATAGGGATTACCGGCTATACAGAAATCAAAAGAGGGGTCCGTCAACTTCGTCAAGGGTGTGTAATATCCCCGACTTTTGTTCAACCTGTGCACAGAGTTGATATTCAGGGAAATTGCAGATAGTAAGGGTGTCAGTGTTGAAGGAGTAAATACTCTGCTGATGACACTGTATTGTGTGCGCAGAGTGAAGAACATCCACTGTAGACAAATGCTCATGTACCCTTTACAGCTAATTTTATGTATGCTATTACCAAAGAAGAAAAAAAGCCAGTCAGTCACTCATTAGTGTCTGACTGTGAAGTCTAGCAAGTAAACGGGTTTCCTTGCATAATTTGAATATTAGGACACTGCTAACGTTTTAATTTCACAGATAGGACATACATGACGTATTCATAATTCCTGCAAAGTTGTACAGAATAAGGGATATAGTATCTTTAACAAATACAATGGAAAGGAAAATTACATCTATATTATCTTTTTCATAAGGAAAATAAATATTATTTTAACATTAAGTTTACATGAGAATGATGAGAATATAATAGATAGATATGAAAACTAACAAATAAATACTGCAAATAGCAGGACCTAAACAAAATATCCTGATAGGAATGATTAAAGAAAGAAAGGCGAACTTTTGCCACATTAAAAGGCATAAGAGTCTCTTGAAAGATTTTTTGGAAGGAAAAGGAGAAGGTACCAGAACAAGAGGGAAACCAAGAACCAACTGGGAGGTGAACATTAAGACATGGAGTGGAATGACAATGCAAGAGTGTACTAGAATGGCAGAGAACAGAAATATTGCAATTAACCTCCGAGCTGATATACCGTGTGAGTCAAAAAAGTTTACACCTAGAAAATTGCTAATTACTTTAAATATCATCTATGAACAGTAAATTATCATACATCTTATGAAAGAGTGTTTTATCCCAAATCATTTGGTATCATTTTTGTGTGGTATGTGTTCACGCTTGGATGAACAGAAGGCATTGTTTGCGAGAGTGCAAAAATCGACTTGCGCCAAAGTGATGCCTACAGCATGTATTATGTTGGGATTAGCGGAGTGAGAGAATGAATTGAATGTATCAAATGAAATGCATTGCATATGCTTTTTGCAGAAGCAAAGTCACACACACACACACACACGCACGCACAAATGTTCGTTGATATTTGATATTCGATATTTGATATGTGTGGCATGATTAATTTTGTTAGGGATGTTATTTGGATCTGCAAAAACCGATTTAATACCCAAATCCCAATGGTTTTATTTAAACATCAGATAAGCAACTTTGGCGCAAGTCGATTTTTGCACTCTCGCAAACAATGCCTCCTGTTCATCCAAGCGTGAACACATACCACACAAAAATGATACCAACTGATTTGGGATAAAACACTCTTTCATAAGATGTATAATTATTTACTGTTCATAGATGATATTTACAGTAATTAGCAATTTTCTAGGTGTAAACTTTTTTTTGACTCACACGGTATAGAAGATACCTCATACTTAGGGATCACTTGCTTTGGGGCTGGATCCACACCAAATTATCGTGAAATATACTCTAACGTAGTCGTTGAATTAATGATAATATAGTAATGATAGTAATATTGGATACAACGCAAGGTGCTCAAGGCGCTCTAACATTATTCTTGAAAAGTGCTTTCCACTATTTTCTTTCTGTTTTAAGGATTGTCATTTGATTCCACTCTTCTCGAAGCGAAGGGATCCCTGATATGACTCCCCTCCCCGAAAAAAGACTTCCACTCCTTTACATTTCGAGAGTAGCTGATTTATCAATCAATATCTAAAATTGTTCTATCTCTCTTATTCGTTTAGAATCTGATTCATCTTCGTCCTCCGGTGATTGTGACAATCCCACTTTAACATCCACGTTTAAAGGACAGAATAGACAGGTAAATAACGAATTTATTCGTGCATCGATGTTTAAAGGAAGAAAAAGACAGGTTATAAAGAATTGTATACAGTACTCTAAAAATATTCGCTATCCCCTGCAGTTTTTAAGGGGGTCCGCTAGGAACCTGGGAGCGACTTTCAGACCTATTCTTTGCAAAATTGTCTTATAAGTCGATAAAAGATCCTCATGTTTTTAGAGATTGTTACAAATCAAAGAAATAAATAAAAACGTCTTTTTTTAAGCGGTGGGGTGGGTGTGCTCGAACTGAAAACCCCCTGGGTTGGAAAAAACACGATTATCTATTTTTTCAGGAATTTCTCATATTTCACGTCCCTATGGCAATACACCGAGTAGGCTACAAATCAGTATTGCTTATGTTTACAATTTTTTAAATTTCTTTACATATTTGTTTCCATAGTGCTGCGGTAACGTTCTGATCGTTTGTCAATTTTACTTTTCCACAACAATAAAGTAGTCCCAGAGAAGTTCGTTCATATAACTCTTTCGTGCACAACTGCCGCACAACTAAGACGCAAAACTATAACATTAGGGTGCTTTTAGACTACCTATTTCATTACCTAACAGGTTTTCAGAATGATAGCCTTCTTACGTGATTTTGTTTTATTTCTTTTGTAGAAAAGAAGTGCGCCATTCCGAGGTAAGTGAGCTCGATGCGTTTTTAAAGAAATATCGGTTTAATACATTTCTATAAATCATGAAAAATAGGGGTAGAACATTATCATAACTGCTAGAATGCTTTAAAGCCACCTCAATGCATTTGCTGTTCAATACAGTACAATCTCATGAGTTAGGCCTGTAGTAAAGTACCTAAGGCCAATCAAATTAATACCTGCTTTTCGTCCCCTTCTCCTTCCTTTTCACGACCTGTCTCAATTTGTTTATTATTTTATATTTTTGTTCTGAAATGAACAGAAATCCTTAATATAATGCAAATCTAAATTAAATATGATTAAGAACAAAAAGGATGTAGAAAAAGTCTCAATAGCACTTTTGTGTGCAGGAAATATATCAAATGTTAGATATCAACATTGAAACCCCTCTTCCTCATTTCGAGATTTCTGGACGAGAAACTAAAACTCAATTATACTTTGCCCAAGGCCATGCTGCGCATACTACAAGATTCGACTGCGATCCGATTTCCGAACAAATAGCAATTGTAATAGATTAGGAAATCTTAACAAGCATCGTCTTCCCGAATTAGGTTATAAACTGATGATAAGAATACTAACAATCGATTTTACTGCATATAAACCTTGTAGTTAGAATAATAGCCCAATCGGCTTTAAATCGTAGGCAATCGCAATACTCGTCTGATGGCCCTACGCTTCTGTGCCGATTTAGCTTTTCCTGACCGACTTCAGTCAAATCACTGCTAACTGTGAATAGGCCTGTTAATATCACGGTCAGGCATGACTTTTCCCAAATCCAGATAAATGAAAATTTTCCGGCATCCAGCCGGTTTCAACGAAACTTGAAATCCCTTGAAATTTAAAATAAAACAGTTGGAATGTTTTAATGTTCAATGTTCAATGTTCAATGTTCCCGGTTTCAATATTTATCGTCACCTTATGCCAAACGTGGACTTAGTAATCGATATATATATATATAACTTCATGTCGATAGTTTTAGGCTCCAAATAATCATGTCTTTCTTGTACAAAGTTAAAATGTAATATAGTCTTAATCGTTTATTGTCACTAATTTTCTCTTTCAGAATGAATTGATAACAAAGTTATGTATTAATCTAAAAGAAAATAAATTAATCTGAAGGAAAATAAATGTATGTTATATCCTATTTAATGTAAGTGAAGATGGAAATGTGTTTGCTATCATAATTACAACCTTGTTTCACATTGTGGATAGTTACAGAGTGTCAAGAAAAAGTGATTCAACAGATGACGATCGAGTGTGACCCAGGATCGACGATCAGAATCACCAAAGCAGTAGCTGTGAGGGTTCATTCTTGTGATGCTTATGACATCTCCCTGGAGAGACAGTGTTATCAAAGTAACAAAACGGCAGGGATGGCTAGGTCTGCAAGCTTTTTAATCCATGTGCAGTCAGTGTCACATACCAGCCGGATGCAGGGTGCCCGGGAAAGTACATGTACACCTACGCTGATTATGAATGTAAGCAGTAGCGGTTCTAGAAATGGCAAGAGCTCAACCTCCCCCTTCCTCACCCCTACAAATTTCTATAATAAAAACATCTTCCACCCCAATTTTGTAAAAACATTTTTTATCAAATGAATCTAAGAAAGGCACGTGTAGAATAAATGCACGAATCCCCAAGCTCAATCGCCCCTCAAAAAAAAAAATCTGAACGAAGTTTAAGTTAGAGGTAATTGCATGATAAATTTAATGTCTCCAATATCTTCGATATAAAATGCATCCAATAAACCAAGTAATGGAAATATTTTCAAGAGAAATAAATCATAAACGTTGTTCCCACCGCAAAAGTAATTGCATACAACAATCACCCGAAACTGGGAAACAAAAATCGAAATATATTCAAGTTGTTCTTATTTGGGGAAGGGTATAGAAGTGATAGTTTATGTTATGCATTCATAGTTACGTATTGTCAATGTTTTTTAATTTCTATACATGTCTAATAATGATAATGGTTGCAATATATACACATGTGCGCTTAGAAACGCCTGTATAAAGCGCACTATTAATGTAATTATTATTACTATTATTATATACAGCACCTTTTCCACTTGATACGAAGCGCTCTTATATGCCATCCACAAGTTAGTGTTACCAAGCAGTGTAAGTTCAATGAATGCATAAGGTTAAAGAACAGATAGGTCTTCAAACTCTGTTTGAATATTTTCTACTGTTGGCAGGTTGGTGATGATTTTAATTTGAGGAGGGAGCCTGTTTCAGGGTGTGCGAGCAGGAGAGGAGGAAGCTGCATCGCCAGCTTATTTGTCGATGAGTGGTTGAATAAAGATCACGGACGATCTTTTTTCCCCGACCAATCAGATTGTTTAAATCATCCATCGTCTTTTAAAGCCATTCTTATTCCATCCACAGGTGTCCCAGGTGAAACAAACTTGCCAACAGCGTTAACAAGTGTAAGTTATCCATAACGGGGTCATATGACATATAAACATTCACTGGGAACACTATAATCTAAATAATTTAATAACTAATGTATTTTCTAGATAAGATTGTTTATAACATCATACATTGACTCACTCATTTAATCACTTTTTTATTCACTGTGAAAGGTTGGGCAATATTTTTCAACACTTTGCCCAACATTGTGCCAATAGTCAACCCAACCATCTATTGGGCAATATTTTGCCAAGTGGTATTGGTAAACGTAAGTACCCTACTTCACACGTGCATAATTGTTTCGTATGTTGACCAAAATTTGGGCAAAGATATGACCCTTCAACTGCCCGACTACGGTAGCCCACTTGTTGGGAAAATCTTGACCAGCTGTTGGGCAAAATACGAAACAATAATGCACGTGTGAAGTAGGGTACTTACGTTTAACAATACCACTGGGCAAAATATTGCCCAATAGATGGTTGGGACTATTGGCACAATGTTGTGTTGGAAAATATTGCCCAACCTTTTCACAGTGTTAATTCATTCATTCATTTATTCATTCATTCACTCATCCATTCATTCATTCATTTAATTTATTTTATATATTTTTCAACGTACTTTCGACATTGATTATTCTTTTTCTCACTTACCTAAAAAGTATCAGACATCGTTTAAGCGTTAAAACAGAAATAAGTTTGATAAAACTAAGTTGATAATAAAACGATACACTTAATATTTATAATCGCTTGGTTATTGTGTTGTTTCTTATTCGTCTACTAAGTTATGTATGTAATTCTGAATTACACTGTTATCATGAAATATACATATCACAATAAATGAATTAAAGTTATTTCATTAAAATAATCTATTATGGGTATACTGACGGAACAGAGTTTTATATTTCTCTTTGATAACAGGCCACTCCTGATAATCGTACTCCAACGCCAGGTAAGTATTCACAAAATTATGTGCAGGTACCGTGGTATATGTGGAGGTGTTATGGTCTAGTGGTTCATTCACTTGACTCCCAATTCTAATGTTTAGGGTTCGAATCCCAAACCGGCATCATTGTCTTTTGGCCTGACATTAATCCACATTCGCCACTTCCAATCCAGTTGTAAATGGATACCAAGCAATTGGTAGGGTAATAATAATTGCAGGGCCCTCTGGAAGAACAGCACTGAAGCTGATGAGGCTTCTCTTGATAAACAAAATTATGAATATTATCATTATCATCATTATCATTATTATTATCAAATATAAGACAAACCCAGATAAAACACTATCAGTTATGATAGTACAGCAATTAGAAACATTATTATGTAACTGTTATTATCATTTTATTTTTGTAAATTATTTTTTTAAGTAGAAGTAGTAAGAGTATTTTTATTATTATAATTATTATTGTTGTTTTTGTTGGTAATATAATTATTATTTATTATTATGATAAGTATGATTATTATTATTATATTATTATTATTGTTATCATCATCATCATCATCATCACCATCATTATTATCATCATCATCATCATCATCATCGTTGTTATTATCATTAATATTTAATGGTTGAGCTTACGCTAGAAGTAACATTCCTGTACAGATTACAACCAGTAAAGTGTGGTTACCGGGGAGAGCAGTTCTATTTCAGAAGAATAAATGAGGGCGAAGAGGGGCTTTTATTGCAAGAGAACAAAGCAATCGAGAGGGCATGGGAGTTTTTCCATTTCCAATCTTGGATTCGATCATACTCAGATACTTTTTGGATTGCCCGACCGCATGCTATCGACACTGGCAATCCAGAATGAAAATGTATAATATACATACATGTATGTATTTAAGGCAGTGGAAAAGTTAGCCGAGGTAGCCTTTCTGCTTCGGAAATGTTCGCCATTTTGTATAATTTTGTTCAATAATATTTGTTTTCTTCTCATTATCAAAATGAACGACGGCGGGAGGGGGCTTGGATAATACTTTTTGTGTATGCAGCATCCAAAGACCCCCCACACACACACACACAAAAAAAAGTCTGCTGTTGTGTAAACATTGAAGGCATCCGTTGCCTTAGAATGTAATTGGAAATAGATATTCAATATAGGTCTATAGTAAGGGCAAGTCAGAGGTATTTCGTAATTTTAACGTAATTTCCCCTCTCCGTACCATCACAAGCACACGTGGTCCGACAGAAGACCTCCCTCTTCAAACGGATCCACCAAGGATGGCGTCTTCAACATCACGTGATCAAAACCAAACATGGATTGTCATTGGTCATGTGCGGTGCCGAGTGTAACAATCGAGATGACTGCGTGTCATTTAACATCGGCAACGGTGTGTGTCAGCTCAACAACCAGGTGGTAGGCGGCACCGGTGTCAGCAGAGACGACTTTGTTAAAGACGAGGGATTTAATTATTATGAGGAACAATAGACTTTGAGTCGAAGTTTGTCTTGAACGTATTAATCATCATTATAATGGTTTGCGAAAACAGGTGATTAACATTAAGGATGTACATAGATATTAATTCTTCTTCTTCATATATATCATTGTCTTATTATACCAACTGAGATTATGAGTAATCACAGAGATTTGTCTATCGAGATGTTGATTTACTTGTTTTAATATGTACAACGATACTTTAGAAGTAGAAAGGTGGCACCAACTTGTAATTGTATTGTTCATGTGTATACAAACTTTACTTTTGTATGATAAATTATCAATATCAGTTTAACCAGACTAATAACGTTACAATCGCTATCACATTAACGTATTTGTTTAGTGATCAAGAGTGCATGACTGTATTTAAATATTTCTTTATTTGATTGTGTGAATTCTATATCCATTACATTGTTAAAAGTGTTAAAGATAGTATGTCCCTTTTGCAGCCAACATCAAATTCTGTAGAACTTTGCAGGAATTATGAATATGTCATGTATGTCCTATCTGTGAAATGTAAACGTTAGCAGTGTCCTAATATTCAAATTATGCAAGGAAACCAGTTTACTTGCAAGACTTCACTGTCAGACACTATTGAGTGATTGACTGGCTTTTTTTCGTCTTTGGTAATAACATACATAAAATGAGCTGTAAAGGGTACATGAGCATTTGTCTACATCAATAACCCACTTCTTGTAATGGCCAAAATTAAACTGATTGAATCTTTGCGCATGGTCTGAAAAATCAGACTATTACTTACTGGCTCTATAGCTCCTAAGTCGATTCGACAACTAATAGTCGTTATTTTCCCATTTAAAGACATTTTCAAGCCCCCTTTTTTTTAGGAAGTTCTAAATTAGTATTGTCTTTCAACTGCCGTTGGAATTTAAACTTTTCATTTTTTGGCCTGCAAATGGGACATAGTACCTTTAAATCAAAGACTTAAAACACGTCTTTTTGCGTCAAACTACTGTCATTAAGTAATGGAACGTTATAAAGGAAAAAAGTACACTTTAAGAAATTAATTGACCATAAATTATTCCCTTTAACTAATAAAGAGACAATTAACGCGAAAAGATTAACTTCATTATTCAATATTTGGTTTCTGAATCATATTTTGAAGAGAGGCCTACATTTGAATAAATTCCAATTTAACGATATTAATCTAATAAAGTCTACACAAACACGTCCAAGCACACCCACACACCCACTCACCCCACACACACACCACCAAAAATACAGAAGGTTGGATGTTTATGTTCTCAATCTTCATGTCTTTACTGTTGGGGCACTATAAATAGGTTTCGATTTTCAAGATGAAAATAGAACAATGGGTAAACCTAAATAATAAATGCTGAAAATAGTGCCTATGGTTTATCTGAGTCGAATCAGATTCCGTAGGACTGGGTCTTAGCTATACAAGGACACATCTTTGTTACAATATATCGGCTTCCTACAGAATGTTTCCCCGGTCGTAAAAGTTGGACGCAATGAGAATTTGATGTTTTATTATGTTTTATATGACTAATTTATTGGTTAATAGGTTTATTTATCTTATGTGATCGGGAAGGCGCAGGGACTTGTTATAGGACCGGTGTTGGTGCGACCTAAATCGCTTCATCAGACTTGTGTGTTAATAAATTGTATTTGTTCGAAATATCTTGTATTAAGTGGAATTTTCTTACTTTTGCACATTTTTTTGCTGAAATGTCATTTAGTTGTTGGCCCATCAGTACTCTGCACATAATTCAGTAAAATGACTAGCTTAAACCTAGGCCCATCACTGTCAGTGATGAAAACACATTCATAGCCTGTAATTGAGTTTGTATCCTTTTTCTATCTTCTATAATGGTTTTCAGTACAACTCTTTTCCCTCTCATTTCATATTTTATCCTATCTTTCCTTGTGTTATTATTTGTTTCAAACTTCTTTAACCTTTGATTTTCTTTCCTATCTCTTCTTCTGTGTATATCTTCGTTTTTATATTGAGAACAAAAATCCTTACTATATTCTTCATTGTTATCATTATTTTACCATTTCCCCCTTATTTTCCCCTTTTTTTTTCTCCTTTAGGCCTAACCTTTCGTTCTATCATTCCCTTTGAATTTCCGTCCCATAGACACCTAAAGTAATATAGATGACAACGTAGCACGCACGGATTTCCTCATTTGCATATAAGCTGCCTCATTTACATTAAGTCTAAGCGTATTTGCTCCGCCCCTTTGGGACATTTCGTCGCTACCGAAGCCCCGATCACAAAAGAATCGAGAAATATCGATTTCAATCTCATGCATTATTAATAATAAATAGCCCGATATGTTCTTGTTGTGAATGTGGACCACAAAGCAATCATCCCTCTTAAGTATGTTCTTTTATACATCATGTGGTCCATATTTAATTGGAAATAGCAGTTTTGAGTCATGGGTAAATTTGTATTAAAAAAAGAAATCATCTTTTTTTATAATGTGTTTTGTAATACGGAAACAATCATGATATAATACATTCCTGGAGAGAAATCAATACGGCTCAGAAGTAGCCTATGCTTTGTAAAAACAATTTGGGGAGAAAGTAATGTTACAAATGCATACGATTGAAATTGTAATAATTTCAAGTAGCAGATGAGGCTTTTTGAGCATAATATTTTACTTTCAATTTTATGATCTGTAAACATAGGGAATTACAATATTTTGTTGTTTTAAGAAAAATAAATGAATTGAACATGATTGTTATCATCTTATTTACAATATTTTCTTCATATCTTTTAATATTTAATGTGCATAAAGTTGGATGAATTGAACCATACGTGAACAAAGTTGGGAAAGGGAACGTGCTAGAACAGAGTAAGAGAGAGAGAGAGGGTGCAAAAGAGAAAGGAAATAAATAAGAGAGAACTATTAAATGGTGAGAGATGTTGATGTCATAAACATGAGACATATTTAATGCTGTGAGATTTTGAGTGTGTGCGTGTGTGTGTGAGAGAGAGAGAGAGAGAGAGAGAGGGAGAGACAGGGGGATGGAGATAGGGAGAAAATGTGAAAGCAGTTGCCAATATCATGTTCAAATATGTTTTAACACCAAAAATAGTTTGAGCATGTGGGGGTACCACCATCATATTCCTTGACTCGTATCATGTGAATTGCCCCCACTCTCCCCAAATGACATGGTTTGGAAGAGCTGATAAAACTACGTGTACAATTGTTTGGGTTCTCATAAGAGAGATGGGAGAGGGTGTGAAACTTTAATCTAAAATAAGCAAACACCCACACACACATACACATACACCAAAACATGTGAGAATGACAAATATCAATTTCAAACTTCAAATGTTCTTATTTGTTTTCAACATGAAAAAAGGCGTACTTATTTGCCCACAGAAAGTATAACTGTGTCCCTCTCCCCCTCTACGATTCTGCCCCTAATATCCTATCCCATTCTATTTCTTTTTGTTTTACTTTTAAGCTTGGGCCATCATGGACTGATTATACAGATAAAATTATATTATATCAATCCTTTACTTACTTACCGTAAATGAACAAGTCCACTTCGTGAATATATAATAATAATAATAATACAAATGTATTAAACTCAAAAGACACCAATATCCGTATGACACTAACCATTCCAACTCTCCAAATAATCGGCAGTCATGACAATTGCAATTATTTTGTATTGGAGAAGGCCATATTGCCATGAGACTTTTGTGGACCCAGCTAGTATTTTGATGTAACTATTGATATGTGTTTTCCCTTTGTTCATAAGATTAAAAAGCTTACCAAATGATAAACGATTCTCACTTTTGTGAAAGTCGATTCGAACTAAATGGACTAAATATTCATAGACCTTGCTTCGTTGATATTAGCCGTCGAAGTGGTGGAGAGATGAATAATATATTAACATTAGAGAGAGAGAGAGTGAGAGAGAGAGAGAGAGAGAGAGAGAGAGGGGGAGAGAGGGGGAGAGAAAGATGGGATTAAAATGAGAATAAAAGGTATATATTGTCAACATGACAGAATGTACATGGAATACAATCAGGGAGCATGGGCGTCAATGCAGAGGCGAATGTGCGTGCCTGGACATGTCCGCCATATACCTAGAACATTCCTCAAATGAAAAAAGTTCACCCCAACCCCCTCTGAATGAATCTGGGAAGACAGACAAGTAAGTAAATAGACCCGGTCAACAGCCTAGAAATAGATAAAGATGTTACGGAAACTGAAATATGATAACTTTTATCTTATAAAGAGTTGCGATTGATCCAAATCAATCGCAAGCCTTCTAATCAATCGCAAGTTTGAAGTCCCCTATCTCTACATAGTTGCGATTGATATCAATCGCAAATTAGTTGCGATTATCTGGCTAAGTGGTTGTTTCCATATTGATAAGTCCTCTCACACAACAAAACGTGAAGACACCTTAATTTGTACTTCAAATTTAAAGTTAAAGATAAAACTGATGCTAGTCATGTGATTACTTTGTGAAAGAGAATTGTCTAGAGGCAATTTGGAAAAGGTTCCTAATAAAGTCAATGAGAAAAAAGTGTATACAATATTTTGAAGTTTGGAATGACAAAATGGTAATTAATTGATTTAGTCCATCTGAAAATCACATGTACTCCAGAAACGGTAAAAGGGACTATACATGTGTCATGAAAGCTTGGTTCACCTCTTCAGCTCTTTTCGCGTCATAATTTTAATATTAGGGCATTAAAGGACAATCCCTTTTATAGGAGATTTTCTACTATGATATGCGAATGACAACGACCACAAAATATGTTTCACTTCACCAGAACTCATTCTCGTTACCAAGATAACACATGAAAGCAACTAAGTTTATTATCATGTCAGTTGTCGGTGGACAAATGTTGATGAAATGCCCCCCTGGTCTTCGACCTGCCGGAGACCACTATTGGCAACTCATACTCGTACGGGACACCAATATTGATCAATAAGGATCTGAGAAGATGTAAACTTTATTTATGAAGAATAAATCCCATTGTCACATTCATTTCATGAAGAGAGGTAAGAAAAATTATTCCAGCTTTATGGGCAACAACGGACATGTACTGATTCCTCACTTTCATTCGATATTTCGATCCTAATTGCATGCTCCTAGAAGCAGATTGTTACCAAAAGATGATGGTCAGATAAACATGGTTCGCCTGTAATTTATTTCATAAATATTTATTTTGGTTTTGGGGTTGAGCCATCAGAAAATTACTAAAACATAATTTTGTGCGTTCAATTCATTCAATATTATTTATCACAATAAACATTTGTCACAACTAGAGAGAAATTAATTTAGTCGGAGTGCGGTGTTCTCATTTTTTGGACAATTGTATTAGACATTAAAAAGAAGAGAAGTTTTTAGACCTGAATTAATTGGTATAGAGAGTACAGAAAGAAAAAAAGGACAGAGAGAAAGAGAGAGAGGGGGAGCGGGAGAGAGAAAGAGAGAGAGATAGAGGGGAGAAAGAGATCAAAATAGCGAAAAGACATGTTACAGAAAATGAGACAAAATGGAAATAAAGAGAGACTGAGAAAGACAGAGAGGGTGGGGAGAAAAATAGGAACTATATATAAAACATCGAGTGTGAATAATAATGATGAAGAATGACTTTAGAACGGCCAATAGGAACAGCAGAAGGTTTCATGCAGCCGCGTTAAAATGTGCATGTTTTATCATATCGTAGCATTTATTTCGTTTGGTGGAGACGTAGGCCTTCATTCTACTGAAATTTAAACCCGACGTTAGGTTTACGCTTTTCATCAAAATCTGGTTTAACAAAGGAAATTAGTCTGAAGTGTATTATATTTTCCTTTTTTTTTGTTTTTGTAGGCCTGCGGTTTAACTGAATTAGTAGTATACGGATCATAAATAGAAAAAACTACTGCATCACAGGATTGGTTTCAAAGCTGTTGTTCCATTCACAATAAAAAGCACTGCAATGGATTCAAAGTGGAAGACAATCATGACCATCTTTATCATTCACGGCTTATTAGAAACCCAAGTTGGATCTGCTCCTCCACGAGGTAAGAAAATAATGTTGAATTTATCGGTGGTAAACCACGATCTGACGACAATAATGCTCCGCGGTCAAACTTAACCTCATCCCAATCCTAACCCTTGCCATAAACCAAACTTAAAACCTAATAATAACCCTTAGCCTAACCCAATACCTTTGTTGACTAAAGCCCAGGGAAATTGTCGCAGGAGCAAAATTGTGGGTAATCGATCTGGTGACAATAATTGCTCCATGGCGAATGTGCACTAGCTAAATTCCTTACTTCAACAGTTGACCAAGCACTGATAGGCCTTATCGTTATCCTAACCCTTATCATTAACCTAACCTAAGACCGAAGATGACAAGATGAAGCCTATATTTTTTAAACAAAATAAAGCCCGGGTAGGGCTATTTGTCGCAGGAGAAAATGTCGGGACACCGACCTGGCTATATTGCTCAACGGCCAATATTTTACAATAGCTGAATTGCTAACTTCAACATTGACCAATCACATAATTAGCCCCATCCTCATCCTAACCCTAACCATAAACCTAACCGAAAATCCAAATTGACAACACAAACCCTATATATTTGACAAATGAAGTCTGGAGCAATTGTCGCAAGAGCAAATATCGGAGCTCCAAATTGAGTATCCTGAAATCGTATGCGGGAAGGGGCTAATCGGGCTGTTATGTCTTGCATTATTTTCGTCAACGTTCAGGCGAGCGAGTTTTTTATAATTATACTGACAAATGGAGAACAAATTACAGTTTTCAGCATTTCAATTTTGATTATTGATAAATTACAAAGAGATTTGATGAATGATACTCAAATATTGTTAGATTCATTCTTATCCTTTAAAAAAACTTCCCACCTTGGATACCTGAGGTGATATCAGCGCATGGATCTATATTAAGTATTTGGCGTCACCTGTGCATGGGAGGGGAAAAGCAGACTAAATCACTGTTACCCTTGGGCCTCTCCTCCCGTTATAACTAATTGGGGTTGTGCAGGTGGACCACTACTCCGGAGTCCCCCCTCCCCCTACTCTTATACGAATAGTTCATTTGGTTATCAACGTGCAAAGGTGGCGACTCTCCTCTACTCGGGCCTCCATTTAACGTCCTGTCCGAGGGACGGAGTGTTTTTACTGTAACACAGCCTGCGTCTAGGAAACATGGGGCGGCGTTAACACACAACGCATGCTTCTGTCATCCGCCTATGGTTGGATTCAAACCAACGATCTTCGGTTCGACAGGCAGACGCTTTACCGACTGAACCAACTCACCTCCTTATTTTATTTGCTGTGAAAAGAAAAGATATGGAGCACGATCAAAATGACTGTCGAGAAACTCAACTCAAGACCCATTTCCACAGCCTATTCCTTATCCCATTTAAATAGTGTTCCGGTAACATAATACGTTTTTGTAATTTGTAATTGTTTGCAAATCAAAAGGTGATGGACAAGGCTATTAAAATTGCTTGAGGTTGCTTTTTGAAAGTCTTTGTGATCGTGTAATATAAAGATATACAGGTACTAATGAAGTGAAAATGTACAGAATATATGTGAACTACCAAGGTAGATTAAGTTGGACACAATATACAATGATGCTTTTATTCTAAAGAAAACACAATATAGTCTTAATCTTATAAATTTTGTCACTAATTATCTAAAATTACATTTATTTTCTTTCAGAATAAATGTAGTAATAATGTAATGTTTTGATCTCAAAGAAAAAATGTCCTTCCACTCCTGCACCTTTCGAGAGTAGCTGCTATATCAATCAATATCAAAACATTGTTCTATCTCTCTTATTCGTTTAGAATCTGATTCATCTTCGTCCTCTGGTGATTGTGACAATCCCACTTTAACATCCATGTTTAAAGGACAGAATAGACAGGTAAATAACGAAGTTATTCGTGCATCCATGTTTTAAGGAAGAAAAAGACAGGTAATAAGGAATTGTATACAGTACAGTTAAAATATTAGTTATCCCCTTCATTTTTTAAGGGGGATCCGCTAGGAACCGGGGAGTGACTTTCAGACCTATTCACTGCAAAATTGTCTTTTTAGTCGATAAAATGTCCTCATGTTTTAGAGATTGTATCAAATCAAAGAAATAAATAAATACGTCTTTTTCTTAAGCGGTGTGCTCGAACTGAAAACCCTCTGGGTTGGTTTCGCGGGTTTTAAGGTTTGCATTAATTGAGCAACGTTTCTCATGAAATAATGGCCTATGTAACACTTACACGGCAGTTCAAGAAAAACACGATTATCTATTTTTTCAAGAATTTCTTATATTTCACGTCCCTATGGCAATACACGGAGTAGGCTACAAATCAATATTGATTATGTTTACAATTGTTTAAATTTATTTATAATTTTGTTTCCATAGTGCTACGGTAACTTTCTGATCGGTTGTTAATTTTCCTTTCCCACAACAATAAAGTAGCCCCAGAGTAGTAGTTGTTCGTTCATATAACTCTTTCGTGCACAACTAAGACGCAAAACTATCAAATTTGGGTGCTTTTAGACTACTTATTACATTACCTAACAGGTTTTCAGAATAATAGCCTTCCTACGTGATTTTACTTTAATTCTTTTGTAGAAAAGAGCTGCACCACCCCGAGGTAAGTAAGATCGAGGGATTTTTAAACGAAATATCCTGGAAAAATAGGGGCAGAACAGATAAGTGCTTTAAAAGACACCTCGATGCCTTTGCTGTTCAATACATTACAATCCGATGAGTTAGGCCTGTAGTAAAGTAACTAAGGCCAAATAAAATTAATACTTGGTTTTTCGTTAGTGTTTACGACCTGCCTCAATTAGTTTGTTATTTAATATTTTTGTTTTGAAATGAAAATAAACACAAAAACTGGGAGCCTATAAGCAGTTAGATAACTAAAATCGTTAATATAATGCAATTTCACATTCTTCTGAGCTTCTGAAGTGCCAACGCAAATGAAATTTGATTACGATGACAAATCTCAGTAGCATTTTTGTGTTCAAGAAAAATTTAAAATTTAAATTTATAACACAGCTGGAATAAACATATTCCCGATTTTAATTTATTACGTCACCTTATGCCAACACGTGGACTTAATATCCGATATATAAATATAAATAACTTTACCTCGATAATTTTAGGATTGTTTCAATGGTTGGCTATTTTTGGGGAAAGCATTGGAATTTAAAAAAAAAATCCACATTTATGAATAGTATACACTTCTTTCTACGGGGTGAACACCAAACAGTTCCAAATAATCATGTCTTTCTTCCATAACCTAAATGATTTAATGTAATATAGTCTTAATCTTTTATTGTCACTAATTTTCTCAAATCACATTTATTTTCTTTCAGAATAAATTTAATTATTATGTAATGTATTGATCTCAAAGAAAATAAAGTAATCTAACAGAAAATAGATGTAAGCTATATCCTATGTATTGTAACTGAAGATGGAAAGGTGTTTACCGTCATAGTTACAACTTTGTATCACACTGTGCATATAGTTACAGGGTGTAGAGAAACAAAATCTCCATCGATCACGATGGAGTGTGACCCAGGATCAACGATCAGAATCATTAAAGGAGTATGTGTGGCGGTTTCTTCTTGCGATGCTTATGACCCCTCCCTGGAGAGCCAGTGTGAGAACAGTGACAAGACGGCACTGTGGGCTCCGTATTGCGAGACTGTCAATCCATGTGGCATCACTAGCGTATGCAAGGTGGATCAGCCATCTACGTGCCCGGGAGAGTACACCTACATCTACGTTCTAGAAATGGCGGCAGCTCATCCCCCTATAATGTTTTGTTTTAATAATCCACCCCAATTTTTTACAAACATTTATTTATTTATTTAGTTATTCATGTTTTATTTACTACAATTGATAAAACAGTGGAGGGTAGTCCGATTCAGTTAAAAGAAACTGCTTTACAACGGAGCCCTCCACATAGTACAAACAGAAACATAAAACATAAAAACAAAACATGAATTAAAACATCAATACAATTCAATATATAACAACACTTATACATTATTAAAAGAATCTGGCCATTGGACATTGGCCATGAAAGATAATTTCAGTCAATTAAAAAAAAAATGGTTAACACAGATGTTTAACTTTGATACAGAGGATGTAATGTTTACATTATAAAGATACAAATATTACACCCCAGTTTAAATATAAAAGAGATATGTATATGTAATATAATCTACATAAAAACTTGATTTTATTACATTGAGCGTATCAGTAATTGAAACCATATTTTGCATTTGAGTATTGCACTTATGGGAATACATAATAACTATAATATGAGCAATTGAAAAACATCTGTTTTCGTGTTATCTAGAATTGTGGATGCGTATAAGTGACGGTTTGTGGCTGTTTTTTTAAAACTATGTTTGTTCGGCAACGTAGTTCAGGTAAGTTCTCAGTATGTCTAATAACTCTTTTTTGAGTAATCTGGGGTAAGGCGTTTGTTAACTGGTTACTGGAAAGATATTTTCCAATGAAAGATGTGCACAGCGAAAGTATCCTTTGCTCAAGTGTTTGCATATCGAAGAGAATATATATTTAATCATTAGATGTACATAAAATAAATTTTCATTATTTAAAAAAAAAAAATTATTGTTGAAATCATCAACAATTAAATTCGCTATTGTTTGTACCCTTTATAAACATTATGCAAGTATAAACATATGATAGATAAATCATCGAAATATCTTTTTCGACGGTTTTATCATTATGATTTCAAAGAGAACGCACGAACCCCCGCCAACCAATTTGAGATTTATGAATGGACTCACATTAAGAAGAGATATTTATTTTATAACTGTCGTCTTAATATGACAGATATTAAGTATTTATAATTGAAATAATGTTTTTAATTCAAAAAATATACATTATATTTTCTAATGTTTAATAAAATGAGCAATTATATTCATAAAGATGATTAATATAGATGGCCAATCATACATCCATAGCGCTTTAACGTCACGATCTCCGGTGAGTACAAATAGTATGGCGACTTTCAGATTCCTGTAGGATCGTGATGAAATGGACCTTTTCAAAATAGATTTTTCGAAAAATGATGGACAGAATTTGGGAGTTTCTAAGTGATTTTAAATGACTGAAATAATATTTTTTAAATGCACATTTTTTCTTTAAAGGCTTTTATTTTCCTTTAAGGCTAGTTTAGATATTAAAAACGCATCGATTCTTTTTCTCACATGTAAATAAATGCGTGTATGCACTGAGCTCTGTGCTATAAGATACAGAAATGTCATATGAAATTCCCGCCGCGGTTTTGCACATTTATGTCTGAACGGGGCTTAACCATTTCCTATGCGATATTTCTATTGGAAAGGGAGGAAATCAGCGATGTACTTAGGGATGTTGTGCCGATATAAAGCAAAACTGTTAAAGGGATAGTAGAGTTTTGTTGCAGAGGGCTACACAAAATAATTTTTTTGGTGAGATAATGAAAAACTGAGTGTCAAATTTGAAAGAACATACAATTTAAATGACAAAATCATCTTTGGTTGATCAAAACCGGTTCAGAGACGGCTGAAATATCCATAAATATAACGACTTCTAATATTTGTGGTGGTACACAATTATATGATAATTTGAACCAGCCGTTGAAAAAAAACGAGATAGCGCCTTATACGTTTTATTCCAGCCAATTTTGTTGTTGACTTTTTCGTGTTGGTTATAATACGCACAACCAGCCGGCCCCTTTATTGTTATTATTAATTATTAATTAATTAATTAACGGTCACCGTATTTTTTTTTAAGTGGAGCTGAATTGGTATGAACATATTGGCCAAATTTCACACATTTTGGGGTCTAAAATTACCTTCATAGCAATTTTAGGTCCTAAAAGAGCACTAGAAATGTCATAAATAAAAATAAGAGCAATAACCATGCACTTTGAAGGCATTTGCGGTCTTAAAAAAGAACTCAACTATCCCTTTAAGCTTTTATCTAAAGCATTTTTATTTGTAATTCATCGCATCTAAACCTTTATCGATTGTATTACTCCAAATTAAGAGGCAACAATCATAAATAATTTAGACATGAGTTGAATAAGTACGTATTCAATACAACTTTATCATTATTTGCATAATCAAACCCTATTACCATGCTAAAAATATTGAAAATGTGTTATTAAATTCGTAGGTAAGTAATATCTGATTTCGATGTTTTATTTCAGATTTCGTAAGAGGTTTACACACACACACACAAAAAAATCGACAAATAGGGGCAGGGGGAGAGGCTATGTGAAACCCATTGTAAATCCCCCCCCCCCATACCCCTCTGAAGGAGAAAATACATCAACTGTTAAAGTTGTCATGGTTGTTGTTCAGATCTTTCATCAATTTCGACATTTTTAAAGTCATATTATAAAAGAATGAGATTGCACGATTAATCATGCTAAATTCAAGATAATACAAATATGTAGTTCAGTATCAGTAACTTGTCCATTGCATTGTTCATTTTATTAAAATATTTCAGAATTCTGTTACATTCAGAGCGAAAGTTATACATAGTAGATCTACATTTACACAATGTTTGAATAGCAATGTTAAATTTATCTACAATTCCCTTTCTGTATTATATGGGATCACGTGTACAAAAAGCGACATAGCAACAGACATTCAATACACAATACAAAATCAAGTTGATTTATCAACATAATTCGACCTACATCGTACGCATTATGATATATTACAAAAATAGAATAATGAAAACTAATTAGCATTGAAAATTGTTAATTATAAACATTTTCCATCTAGTCTAATACTTTATGCAGAAGCGAGTTGAAATAATGTACAAATATCGCATACAGTTTATAAAATACATCTTAGCACAAAATCCGAGTTAGCCACAACAAGGTCATCATCTTACTCTTTATTTTCTGGTTTCCTGTTCAACTGTAGGACCGCAATTTTTATGAACAAATATTCAGTAATGTTAGTGTCTTAGTTTTCTCCTTCGTTTTTCTTCATTTCATTTTCAAGCGAACTCGCAAATTAGTTTCATTTGTTTGCACTGTCATTATTGAACCCTACCACAAAGCCATTAGAATCATAACCACACAAAACACAATCCATAATTTAAAAAGAAACTGTGTAACAATGTTGAAAGCATTGGACCAAACAGGAAGATAGATGGTATATACCCTGTATACGTTCCTTAACACCTTCCCAAGCTACCTTGAATGAAAAAATGGGCTATTTCAATCACTGTGACTATCGCGCCCCCGACCTGAGAACCACGGTCAGGAACGCTAAATAAAATGTCTATACTAATTAAACTACATAGTTTTAAAATGTATTAAAAGTAGGTCATACCAATACTCTAAATGGCTAAATGGATGTTACCTATTGATCGGTCCTCTCACACAACACAACATGAAGACACCAAATTACTTCAAGTTTTAAGTTTAAGATAAAGAAGGGTTATGTTCATGTCATTAATTTGTGTTAAAAAATTGTCTAGAGGTAATTAGGAAAGGTTCCTAATGAAGTAAATGAGAAAAAAGTGTACAATATTTTGAAGTTTGGAATGATAAAATGGTATTTAATTGACTTAGTCCTTCTGAAAATCACATGTACTGCCAACAAAAATGGAAAAAGTAAAAAGGACTATACATACATGTGTCATGAAAGCTTGGTTTAAACTTTTCAGCTTATTTTGGTCATCATTTGAATATTAGGGCATTAAAGGACAATCCCGCCATCTGATGGGACATTTTCTACTACGGTATGAGAATGACAAATTATTTGTCACCTTAACCAAAACTCATTCTCTTTAACAAGATAACGCATGAGAGCACAAAAGTTTATCATCAGCTTTATCTTGTTATTTTGTCAAGATGGTTATTTCCTCTATCATGTATTTCATGTTTTCGATGCATTTATTCTTGACGAATCAACTCAAATCAATCGAAACCGTTTTGATTTGGAAGTTTCTAGAAATTGTTAAATTGCTTTGACTCTACTGTTCTGGTAAATACCGTCAGATTGACTGATGGGAATGTTATACTCGTTCGGATCCCAGCTCTCTTGGACCCCGGTCTTGGAACTGCCGGAGACCTCTATTGGCGACACATAATCGTACGGGTCACCTATCTTTAGGGTCTTGCTCCCAGAGGATCTGGGGCCCTTGTAGAGAGGCTGATATGCGTCGTCGGGTGTGCCAACGTCGACAGGGGAAAACCGCTTCTCATCAACGTAGTCGTTACTTGAAGACGCCATTGCGATATTGGTCCCCGCAACACTGGGGCCCTTGTTGAGCGGTTGGTAGGTGTTATCTGGAGAGTCTACGTCGGCAGAGAATGCTGGGTTTTTGTGTACGTAATCATCAGGTGAAGGTGACATTGGTCCCGCGGGTGAAGACATCGATGAATTAACCGTCTGTGGTGGTTTCGATGATTCTCTGCCGTAAACCCTAGTGAGAAGAATAATCCTCAAATTTAATTTTGTAACAACAAATAAAACAAAACAAAAACAAAAACAAAAACAAAACAAGCAGACTATTAAAAAACTAAATAAAACATAAAATATATTGTGAGGTCACTTCCTGATTTCACGTTTTAATTGAACGAGTAAGTATATGAAAAGGACTGATCTGCATTCCGTTTGCCATTTTGAAAGGCTATGTAAAAACAGGTTTATGATGCTAGATAACGTAGCATAACTATTTAAAGGAACATAGGTAGGCTAAAACTGAATCTGGCGACATTCTAGAGCAAGAACTACAACCATTCATCCCTTGTTCGAAGTCATAGAGCAATTTGGAAGAGCTCCTCAAGTTTGATTCGGAACTTGTATGAAAGTCATGTTCCGAATCTGTATTTTGAAAAGTAGGCCTAACCTTGCAGTCCAGGGCAATGTGTCAGTAGCGAGTTGCGACTGATTCACAGAGTTGCGATTGGTATCAAGTTGCAATAGACTGAATCAATCTGAACTGTTTATGAGACCGGGGCTCAAGTCCTACGTTACGTACCTCATGCCGAGTAATACACCAAGACACACAACGAGACAGACGAGTGTGATCCCTAAGAGCGCCCACAACGCGCTCCCACCAGACCAGGCGCTTGTCAATCTTCTCCCATTGACGTCAGGTTCACAGGCCTCGTTCACAGTAGTGGTCGATCCATCAGCTATGACTACAGGCCACAAATGAACGTAAGAATTTGCATTAGCGTATTCGAATGAAGGGCAAGAGGTGCAGTCTGTCCCTCTTGAGAGATTTCCTACCAAGCAATTAGGTTTAATAATGGTCTAGGAAACGCACGAAATATAGAAACATTCTCACTAAAAGTTACCGATCGGTTGTACAAAAGTGATCTACTGCATATTTGTTTCCTAGTGGCACCCCCATACTTGAATATATGCCTAAAGGCCGGCTCACATAGTAGCGGCAAAGACCCCGCGAAAGGCGACGGACGTGAAAATCACAAAATTTTGGCGGTAAAGCGACGGCAAAAGGCGAAAACCAAGATTCGCTGACGGGTGGGAACGATCTTCAGCGACAACACGACGGCAAGGGACGAATGGCTGCGGCAGGGAACGGAGTCCAGCGTCCACAATCGGACGTTGTCTGGGCGGCGAGTGACGATGTCTCGACGGAGCCCGGCAACAAGGAACGAGGTCAGACGGCTGGCAGCGGATTGGCTGGCGGCAGGGAAACGCCGGCTGACGGTGGGTTACGGCGACGATGACGTGACTCAGCGGCCGACATCAAAGCCTGTGTATGTAAGGGTCACTGACGTCACAAAATGTGAAAAATCGCACTAAAAGTTTAAAATCGTGGACCATCGATGCAAAGTCGTAACCCATCGCAGACCACCGTTGCAATGCCGCAGGTACTCGCAGACGACCCTCCATCAACAGTCATCAACCGTCACCCTCCGGCTAAAATTCGCAATCCATCGTCGAACCAAGGTCGTTACAATTTCGTTACTTGCCGCGCAATGTGTCGTCAGGGTTCGAGATGTGACGTCTTTTGCCGTTGTTTTGCCGTCAATGTTCGTTGACAACGACAACAACGACTACCAACGAAATTGTGACGACCTCAAAACGACTAGAGACGGAATCGCACGGCATGGAAACGTCAAGGAAATGAGGGTTGCGGTCTCCAACGAAATCTGAACGGAATCACAACGATTTTTTTTTGCCGCCACAAAATTTTCAACATGCTGAAAATTTGCCTACGGACGCGACTGATAAATAGCGGATTCGTCAGCGACAATTGAAGGCAACACACGATGATTGGCGGGAAATTCAATATTGCAATTCGCAGCTTAACGTAGCTTGCGGTAGCCCCCTATTCGTCATAGTGTGAGCCGGCCTTAACCGTCATCTGTCTTTTTTTTCCCTCCCGAGCGCAAGGTCTGGTCAAGCCACTGATATCTTGAATTAAAATATGAAATTTCTGTGGATACAAAGCCTTTACTTTTTTTTTTCAATTCCATGCTTTCGTATATTTTCTTTGTACTATTCCATTGCTTTCTAGAAACCAAATTGAACTATGCTGCCGTGCAATGTGTTCATGTATGAGGGTGTAGGTGGGTGCGTATGCGTTCACCCAAGTGTGGGTCTATGTGTGACTGTACAATGCAATTTTAAAAAAGCGGATATGGCGATGATGGAAATTCGTAATCGTTCATTCACAACGTTATAATTATTTGTGTACATTTCATCATGTTCATTAAGTTTAATCTGCTTCATCCTACTTCACCATTAAAAAGAAAATGGTTATCGCAGTAAAAAACACACCTACTAACATTTTACCCTTGTTTTCAAAGAAACATATCACGACGCTCAATCGAACAGTCACATCATATCGATTTATTGAAGCCTATATAATTCTATAACGACCACGATTCAACATTTTTTTCTCAGGAAATTGTTAGCATTGTATATGGGGATAGTTGGATAAGCATGGAGATCACTTTTATTGGCGATGGTACGACACATGCTCTTGTGATTATTGCTCTGCGTCAGTTTCCCACATTAACCGCATTCTTAACTTCAACCCGGAACAAAAACTATTGAACCCTAAACCCAACCCCCCAAAAAATTCCTGATATACAATTTCTGCCCTAAGCCTAACCTGCAGGAGCAAATGTCAGGTTACATCTTGGGCATCAATATTTTCATTATCATATTTATTTAATCACAATGTATAGTACCACAATTTTGAGCAATGTGACTTAATTTTTTTACATACTACACCCTGTTCTTTAGTTTGGAATACTCTGTATGCATTTTTTTGTTGGGGGCAGGGTGGGGGAGGTGGAGGGGTAACTTTTCTTAAACAACAACCAATGAGGATAGCCCGATTCTCAGGTATTGTTTGTTGTTCTTGTTTCTGTTTTTAATTGTTGTTATTGTTATCATCTTTGTATGCTTTCATTATCTGTGTATGTTATCAATTTATGTTTTGTTCCTGGAAATCAAATAAATGAATAGATAAACAAAAATGTGTGGAGGTAGGCCTCAGCTCAGAGAATTTCACGAGAAATGTTCCTATCGATGGTGCTAGCTTACCAATCTGACAGGCTGGTCCATCCCACCCAGAGAGGCATGTTCCAGAGAAACACCCGCCCGTTACAGAATTACAACCTGAGGCTCCTTCGGAACAACGGCATGTCTTGGAACACGAGTCAAAACAACCAACATCTGCATAAAACGGAAAGACAGAAATGGTTGATAGAATCGATAGGAATTCGTCAACATCAATAATCCGGTTATTTTCTTCTTTCTCTCAGCACGGTCGCTTGTTTTTTTACACGTGCAAATTTGCACAAAACAATAGGCACCAATTGATGAAACGATTGCTTTGTACAGCACAATGGCTTTGCAAAAAATTTCCTATATTTATTAGCTCCATGACAACCCTTTTAATATCGGGTAGATTAATAATGCAGTGGAATAGTTAAATGTGAGGCATATGAAGATTTAAGTCACTAAGCAAGCTCGAGCAATGTAAATTAATTAAGAACATTTCACATAGGGCATGGGTTTCTGTAAGATGTAGGGCGGTGTGTACAAAATAACGTTATGCAGTCATTGCGAACACTAACAAATGGGAGAAAAGTATGTAATGGGGTTTTCCCAGGATACACTGAAAACCCATGAGACCGACAACCCATAGAAGTCGCATGTTCGGTCTTTTGGGCTGTCGGTCTAGTGGACCCTCAAAAGAGTTGTCAGAAGGCCTGTTGGACCATCGCGGACTGTCGCCGTGTGCTACAATGGATAACTGCATCATGATCAACTAAAGTTTGACAAACGGTATATCCCAAACCTCGGTCTGAATCATTGATACTGAATTCCCATAGCAGATTGTTATTAATCTAAGGACATAATCTTGTCACGACATATCGTGATATGAGACTGCCTTCAACATTTCCAGAATGCAATCCACTCATTCGTCCAACTTATTACCAAATTGTCTTCATTTTCATAAATATACATGTACACGAGTTAGCACCTGTCGTACTGACGCAATCGAAAAAACGCCTCTTAGGCGACGGACATAAATCTACAACAGAATTCGTTAAAAATTACCAAGATTTCAACTCACAGACATCGCAATACGTATCCCTCGAGGGATCCGTCACATACCCATTAGCGCAAGCATCGTCGGCATCGACGCAGTAACCAGTTAGCTGATCACAGGATACGGTAGGACAGTGACATACCTTACTGCAGTGCTCGCCGTAAAACCCATCAGGGCAAGTTTCAGGAACTTTGCGAATGAGGAGAAAGAAGGGAAGATGGAAAATAGAAGGGAGCTGTCGATCAGAGATTAAATGACTAAGTAGATACATGTGTAAAACTATAATTAAACCGATACATCCCTGTAGAGCCCAAATGACCTACAACATACTAGACCGATACAGTCAGTCTCTGTGTTCGGTTATAACATACAGAAATGTACGGGATCATTATAATCGCCGCGGTTTTGCCGCATCATATCTTTTAAAAAGCTCAACGCCAACCATGACCCTAATCCCAAGACACTGAGGCATATTTATCCAGAATGCCAATTTAGCACGTTCTCTCCCGTTTACTTCAGAATATACAGCGTGACGACAGTTGAGGTGGACTTGCTTACTTAAATGTTCTGTATCCACATACCTTGACAGCTTGGACCAGACCAACCGTTTTCACATTCACCTGGACATTCCCCGCTGAAGATATCACAGGCTGTCCCTCCTGAGCAGTGGCAAGTCTGAAGACAGTCCACGCCGTACTGACCAGCTTCACAGGCTATAAAGAAACATAAGGAATGGGCAATTATAGTAATTCGTTCCCTTGGGTTCCCTTTTCCAATGTAGCAAGATAGGGACGGGGTAGACCTCATTTGATGAAGTTCATCAAATTCATCGAGTAAAAACCAAAAACAGCTGTGTGTTTTTTGTCTCACCGGTCCACGAAATAATTTCAGACTGAAATATTTTTGGCCCGCCTGATAAACTGATTTACCCCCCCCCCCACACCTTGAGGTAGACCTATTGACTGAAGCGGCCCGTGAGACGATTTGATGTAGTCCATCAAAATTAGCAATTGAATAAACAAGAACTGTTTTTTTTAATACTCTTGTGTAATACTCAGCGGTCCATGAAATAATTCTGACTGAAATATTTCTTGCCCGCCTGATTTAAAATCCCTGAAATATTGGCTGACATACCTTTCGCAAGATACGTCACGCAGCTCTAATACCAGTGTGGCAATATTATGTTCTAAAAGAATATCTATCGCGAAAACCTTAACAATGGAGACGGAAAATACAGAGGATATTATGTTGATAAGAGATGTCATTTAGGTCATAGGTCATTATGTAATACCCGGTATTCATCTAGACCAGCGTTTCCAGCCCTTTTTATTGTCACGGTATCCTTTTAAGAAATAAAATATTTCAGTCACTCTAATTCTAGATTAATCACAGATTTATTTTGCATCACTCTGGCACTCGTCAAGGGCTATATGCACACACTTGTCTTATGAGAATAGCTGTTTGTACAACAAAAATGAAAAGAATGACATTTCTAAGGTGGCAAAGTTATTAAAAAAACATGCCCAAACATGATGATATTCGGGCATCTCGTTGCTTAAATATGTAGGTATTCAGGCACTTCCCTGTTTGAAATATTACCGTTCCTAAATGATGCGAGCGAGCGAAGCAAGCGAGGAAAACGATGCCTTATTCTCTTTTTTCATAAAAATACATAGCGGTTTCTAACATTTTATTTTCACGAAACTGACGTCTTCCAAAGTTTGTTTTAAATATAACTCAATTTCCCTTGCGGCACCCCTGTCAAGAAACGCTGATCTAGTCATAGTCCTTACCAAGCTAGTTTTCGCTAACTAAATGTATTATGTACTTAGTAACAGCTTGGTATAGTAAGGCTTTATAAAGAACATGGAGCCTGTTCACAGATCTCTAAATATTTATGAAAGATTTTTATTTTTAATGTGAAACATCGGCTGTACTCTAACAAATTTACCATTTTAACTGGCTTACATAGTCCTTGTGGCCCACTCAGGCCTAAAAAAATGTTGTATTGCCCTTTAGGTGCCAAAACATGGGTCGGTCGGTCGGAAATCTTTTTTTTTTAAATCTTTTTTTTTCCCTCTTTGGGCTGATATTTCCCAGTTTTGATTGCTTTAATACATATTTTTTCTAAAAAACGGTAAAAAGCCGACCGTAGATTTAAAGATTTTTGGGTCGGTCGCAAAGGGCAATACAGCATCTTTTTTTAGGCCTCATATGTCATACTAACCAACACGTTCATGTTTAACATTTTCCGACAATGGGTAATTCAAAGACTTAAATATAAAGTTAAGTTCTGGTCATGCGATTGCATTGTGAAATAAACGGTGTGGATTCGATCATAAAAAGTTGATCATGCAGCATGTAAGTATTGGTGTGTACTGCAAGCTAGGTTCTGGAATCATCAAAATGATAAGAAATTTGGCCCAGTCTTGGTAAAAGTAACAAACACCGTACACAGAAAGATGTATATGGGACTACACAAACTTGTGGCATAAAAATGAGGTCCTCATTTTTAAGCTGTTACATGTCACATTTAGATAATGAAGGCATTTGAAGAGCCAAGCTTTTCAGTGAACGTTTTTTCTCTGATGTTCTTCAACACTTGCATAATAACAATGAAAACGCTCAAAAATCATTTTTCGCCTCTCCCCAGAAATCAACCTTCTCTTTAAAAATAGTCTCTACGTACCCTCTCGGACAGGCATTTCACATTTGGTGGTTTGGCTAATTAATTAACATTTGATTCAGAGCGCTGAATAATAGACCAGATGCATGGAAATAAAGGGCTAAATTTCTGCACATGCTGTGCCCATTTTTATTGCACGACAACATTCCGTTTGAAGCCAGGAACTTTAAAAAGAAACCTTTAATATCATTAAATTCATTGTCTTGTTGCCATCATTCGCCATTTTCTAAATTTTTCCAAAATATTTTGTTTCGATATAAATTGTTTTGAGTGAAATTAGATATTATTAGAAGAATGAAGGATGAAGATAAACATATTACTGCTGCCAATTTGAAGAACACTTATATGATTAATGTAGCCATTAAAAAAAATCCCTGTCCTGAAAGGGCTAATTTGAACATGATTGAGACTCACTCCGGTAACATTTCCCAGTGTACCCCGACATGCAGTTGCAGCCATAAGGATCGGGGCGACAGATCTGGCTTCCTACACAAGGCATGTTTAACTCCAGGTCAAGGCCACATGCGATGTCACAATCTGAACCGAACCGATGCTTGCCACAGGCTTCATATAAAAAAGAGAGAAAAGTATTTTTTTAAAGGACTCTACAAATATGTGAAGGGAGGTTAAAGCCCGTAGTAAAAAAAACAAAGGACCATCCAGAGGGGCGAAGAAATATTATCCAACAATAAAATGCCATGACGTGAACAACCAGGAAAAAGCAGCTGGTTATACATAATGCACAGAGTTTTGTTCAGTGGATATTTCGTTTTCTTAAAGAAAATCCACGCTTTAGGTTAAATTTCCGGTAATATATATAAGTATACGTAGTAACCGTTTCATTTCTAATTCTAGCCCTATCCATACAAAATGAACACAAAAACCAACAAACAACTGGTGAATATTACAGATAAAAAAAATAGAACTGCTGAATTTACTCATTTCCACAGACTTAGTAAAGGTATCATCTGGTTCCCGTAAGCAATGGCTTAGAGGTAGAGTATTTTACTGACACTGCTATAGATTTACGTATACTGTCATCTGCTGCTAACAATGCCCCGATGTGTCGACAGCCACGTCCCAGATGATGCGCTCGTGATGATCCTTGGGTACAAGAACCGGAAATCGCTCGATGTACGCTTTCGACGAAAGCAATGGCGCAATTGAAAATACATTACAGCAGCGGTAGTGATGTTGGTAAAATACCCTGCCTTTAATTGATCCAACTTTCTCTGTGCTGCAAGGGGCAAAGTACAATTTACTAATCTTTACCTGTCAGACAATTGTCTCCGGTGAATCCAGGTGGACAGACGCACGATCCAGAAAGATCATGACAGATCCCTCCATTGTAGCAGGGGTTACAGATACCTAGACACGTTGGAGGACCCCATCTTCCTGCAGGGCAGTCTGTATGAAAAGAGAGGTGAATGGCCGTAAAACCTAGTGGCCCTGGGGGATCGAGCGAACTCCCCAATGCCTGAGTCACATTTGCGTATTTGGCTTGCGTATTGCTGCGTATTGCCCGAACGCAGACATAAGCAGTCATACCCAATAAAGCGCAATGAAAGAACGAGCTACGTACGCAACGTGGTGAGCAAACTACGTATTGAATCTTACTGCTATGAGCAAGAGCGAGCCATAGCGTGGTCATAGGCAACCATAGGCAACCGTAGGCAGTCTTTGTACGAGCGGCATACGAGCTACCTACGAGATAGATACGCAATAGTGTGACTGCTACCTTCAAATTTGCTGCGTATTGCTGGGCAAGGCTGCGTATTGATAAACCCCGCAAAGCGCAGCAATACGCAGCAATATACGCAAAGATGTGACCTACGCATATTGACAAGAAGTAATCTTTGCGGTGGAAAGGTTCGATAAATCCCAACCCGCCACTTATATCCTATAGCGAGACATTAGTCCACTTTTCCCACTCTCCACCAAGATGTAAATACGTACCCGATATGCCAGCTATGACCGGGATAATACTATTGGAGCACCAGGAGCGTCACGGTGTGACGGACATTGCGATTTAATAAGAAACCACCATTGATGTTAAGGAAACTCCCATTAGCCTATATCATCGGCATGTTAAAAAATACTATATAAAAAAGTACGGATATGAGTATATACATTATTATAGTAATGTATCAAGGTTACTGAAATTGCCTTAATAAGTTGATTTCTTTTCGAAAGTAGTTGCGATCGTGTTACAAAAAAATGTCTCATAGATATGCCCGACCCCCCTCCCTCCCCCTCCTTCCGTGCACTGCCCCCTCGGGTCTTCAACTGGCAACTACAATAACAATATCAAAAAACATCAAGAAACAAATCTCACCAGGAACTATTAGCCGAACAACACTGCCATTGAATCCGAATCTGCTACAGTTGTCCCATTTATATATCCTTGCGACGTAGGTTCCCCCGTCCTGCACGCGTGTAGACGTTATATCGTGAACTGTTTCTTGCAAAGATGGCGGAAGTATATCACCTCTGTCATTAGTATTACCCGACATATAGAAAGTCCATGCAAGATTCAGAAAAGGAAAACCAGCCAGACGCTTGAATTTATTCATTTCCAGAATGACTCGTGTTCCTGAGTAGGCCGTCACTGTAAATCGTCCTAACGTCGGTTGCGCGTCTCCTGAGGAAATGGTGAAACAACCATAAACAAATAAAATATACACATTGACGGCTTGAACGCGTACTTGCTGATAATGCCCGTTGCACACGAGGCGTCATTTGCTAACGTAATACTGCGTCCACGACTAGCGGAGTCTTTGACTCGCTACTTGAAAGTTAACCGAACACAACGTGAATGCGAAATGAACAGTACAAACAATCGCATTGATTAATTAGCGCATGCGCTATTTTTTTCTTCTTCAAGCTTTAATGGCGTAGGTAATAACGCTATCGACATTTATTAATTTATTTACCCATTGTTTAATGGACATCATGATTAGCAGCCAATGGCTGAATTGCTACATTTAAAATACATAGAAAACAATATGCAGATGGTACAATTATACAAACACCATGCACGGTCAATAAGTGATAATCAGTACAAACAATCGCGTTTAATGATTGGCGCATGATACATTTTCTGACGCTTGTGTACAACGGACACAAGGGAAAGTGGGCAATTCAACATATCATACTGAGGAGACAAAATATGAGCCGAGCTTTATTTCGTCAAAAAGATAGGGTCACAGTTATGGATAGGTAGCAATTAATGTTTGGGTAAGAATGGTGACGAATAACCACCGTCGGAGAAATTGCTACAGGAGCACATGGTTTTTTTCTTTCGAGGAATCAATTTTTGATATTTTTTTTTTCTTATATTCTAGTATTACACATTGAAAATGATGAAAAGGATAGAACATCAGTGTGAAGGAAGGAAGGAAAACCACGCCAAACCGATACTTTGGCCCGCATGCTCCTCACTCCATTTGGTTGTACAAACGAACGGAGTATGGAACATATGAGCCCAAATATCGGCTTGTCCGACATTTCAATGAGCGCATTCCATTTCCTGACCGTAATAATTCATATAAGTAATTTAGATTGTGATTCTCATTTGCAATGACCTGTTTAGCTTTTGGAGGATTCATGCCTTGCATTCTTCTTCCAGGTTTCGTCTATTTCCTGTTATTTTACTCGCCCTCTTGACTACACTTTCCATTTTCCTAAAGTCATCATTCCTTCATGCCCCAAACCAAACAACACAGTTGAAAAGAAAAATACTCTCGACAATGCATTTGTAGAAAAGACTTAAGATGGGTTTATCCACATGTAGAGAGCTCAGTTTCCTAAGATAGAACATTCTCGTCTGGGCCCTCGCCACAATCAACGTACACTCGTCACGCCATGTAAGTTTATTATCGATCGTTGTGCCCAGATATCTGTACTTTGAAACATTTTCAATGTTTTCATCTTTCATCTTCACTGGTTCGTGTTGTTGTGTAGCAACTCGAAAGTCAACAATGATTTCTTTCGTTTTAGACTGATTTAGTTGAAGGTAATTATCATCACACCATTTAATAAACTGTTTGAGCGATATTTATTTTCATCACCTCTGATATTCCCCACTCGAAATCGAAACTCCTTGTCAACCTCTGAATCCGATGGCACTGTTGAACTTTTTATATGTATTTGAGTGGTGAAGTCAGTGAAAACGATAAATATAAATAATGTTGTTTGTGTGATCGATTTATCGCAGGTTTTTTTATTTGACCGTTTTTAAATGAATGGGTAACATTCTACATGTCATATTTGTACACCAGTTATTTCTGCGTAGGGTTGTGTGTTATACGCGACCGCGTGAGGGTTCGCGGAGTGACCTTGGATCAGGTAGCTGTTCAGAATGGAGATACCGTCTCGAAAGAATTTCCGAGGGAAAGATATTCAAGATTAACTTGGCTTAACAACAAGAAATGTAACCATCTCCAGCCATCAAATCCATCAACAGCTGTCCTTATCAATGCACAGATCCCCTCTGGCATTCCAAATATTACGAAAAATTACGCAACGCCGTCTGCTTCCCTAAGTTCTCTATACACTCGGTCGTAAAAATATGCAGGCATCGAGAAGTCATGCGTGGCACCGCGAAAATTACGTCATGTTCAGTGAAGTTGTATATAGCTATTACATAAAATACAGAATCCACAACATATGACCAATGCAACTTTCTATTGGTTATTTAATGCTTTTTTCGTGCTCGGATAACTCTACTGAAGACATAGCCATTTGAACCAAGGAAATCGTGAGTTAGAGCGAATGTAAGGTTCTCATCATCATGATTTTCTCATCTAATTATTGACATTTCCCGCAAATATCCGCAATTTGTACATAATTAGGAAGGTAGTCCAAAGGTTTACCTCCCAAAAGAACTAAATTAAATTGTGTTATATGTTTACGCATTGTTGGATGAGGGTTAGAAGTTGTTCATTCATCACCACTTTTCACCCCAAATACGGGCCGGCAACGCATAAGACGCCGTGCTCGCTGGACTGGGCTATGGGTGGAAAGTGAGGACTTGGTGCTACTAGGGATCTGTGCGGTCTCGGATGGGATTAAGGGGATTACGGTAGAGGAAACAAAAGACGCGCGGTGCCACGGATGACTTCTAAGGGGCCTCTTGGGCGAGATCTCCATTCATTACAGCTTCCTGATCACTCAATAGTGCACGGTTTGCCTCGTCCACTTTTTTTAAGGATGCAAACGTTTTGGAAAGGCACCTCCTGGATTGGATGCAATGTGACAGAAATAGGATCTTTGGCGTTAAAAGTTGAATACCGACACCTGACCAAACAATAAATTACATCACCCCCCCCCCCCACCCACCTAAATGGCTAAACTTCGGTATGGAGTCGGTTTGGCGGTGTGACTCGGTTATTAGGTAACATTCACCATCAATGAAAATACTGTCATTCCGTGACCCACCTTCTTTTATTTTATTTTTATTTTTTGTTAGAGATAGAGAGAGTGAGAGAGAGAGAGAGAGAGAGAGAGAGAGAGAGAGAGAGAGAGAGAGAGAGAGAGAGAGAGCGAGAGAGCCACATACTGCCAGGTAGAAGATGAAATGCTGATATTGTGGTTGTGTGCTCATCAAACTCCGATGAAATCCCGCAATCAACTTTACCAGCTGCGTGGTAGTCGGAATTCGGATCTAACAGCAATTCGTGGACGGCAGACGATGAGGGTATCGATAGTGACACGATACTACTCGAGATGTGTTGGGTAAGCGCATCTCTCGTGTCGTAGGTGACATGTTTGCAAGCGATCCTCTCCTGCTGTTGGCGCGTAATTACCAAGACTTTGAGATCAGAGACAGGAGCAAACGGATTTGAAACCCACTGGTAGACATCGGCTGGTCGTTTAATAACTCTGTGGAAATCTTTTTATCAAAAGAAAATAGATAGGGATTGAGATATATAGTTATACTGGGTGCCCTGCCCTGGTATTGGTGAATTGTGCCCCCATTGCCCTGTGCTATGAAGAATGGATTGTCTTTCTCCGTTCAAACAAACTTCAGGAATTATTCAAACAAAAAAGGACTTTAAAATAATAAAGTATTTCACGGCAAATTCAAACCTTGGATTTATTACTTTATGAACATCTCACATAGTGTAGCACAATAGGCCTGGTAGGACATCGCAGTCTGTCACTTGTGTTCATTGATTGGGAACTTTCTCTTGATTAGAATAAGATCCTGAAAAGTACATTTATCTATTTTTCTGTGTGCATTGGGGGCACGGTAGGCAGTTCATTTTGAGACGCGTGGTCACGTATTCTTGTTGTTCCATCCCTCTATATATTACATACTCCATGTTAAAAATCAGCAAACTATAGACATGATATAAAAACACCAATTATTTTCAATGTCAAAAGGTGAATTCGGGTATTTTTTCTGGGAAGTAGGCTAAATGTTATTTTTGTCGATCTTGGCGCTTAAGGAAACATTACCGACTTAGCCCCAGGGTTTTAACTCTTTTTTGTTGTTTAAATAATGATTAATCAGGTGGTTGTTACATTTATATTATATAGATTTATATTTCAATTACAATATCATTTTGTTATGCCTGTAAGGAATAATATTTAACAAATTGTTTGATTTCATAGATAGGATCTGCTACGGTATATACCCACTTCACCAATACAGAAAGAAGATACATACCTGAGTGTTCGCACACGAAAGAATTCGGTGAAGAACAGTTGTGTTCTTGCCATCTGACCCGCCCTAGTAGTTGGACGCAGTGGCTGTTAGCATCACATATAGACGCATCACTGGCATTCCATGCGGTAAATCTTTAAAAGAAGATTATAGTTTAAAGAGAGAGAGAGAGAGGAGAGAGAGAGGGAAAGAGAGAGGCAGATGAGGAGGAGGAGAGAGAGAGGCAGAGGCAGAGAGGCAGAGAGAGACAGAGAGAGAGAGACAGAGAGAAAGATAACGACAGATGAGGATAAAGGGGCATAGAGAGAGAGAGAGAGAGGCAGAGAGAGAGAGAGATGTACATGCATTCGTACGATCAATAGATTTTCAATGATGAAAAAGGTGTTAATTCGGGGTGCCCAGTTACCTCAATATTTACAGAACTAGCAACTAATGCCTGGATTACATTTGCCCCGGGCGCCGTACGATAAACTAGTCTACGATTTTTCATGCGATTTTGGGAGCATCGTAGGAGGCTACGGGCTACGATGGTTGTGTTTACATTATCTACGAGCATCGTGCCATTTCTTGCATTGGCCCTTGCGGGCAGGCCGGGGCAAATCCGTACAGAGGCTGCTCGGAGATTGTACGGAAATCGTGCAATTTCAATGCAGTAGCCGTGCAGTCTAGCTCCGCAGCCTCCGCACGGAAATCGTACGGAGCCCGTGCAGCTTCCGTGCAAAGGTTGCGCGGAGAAGGCGCGGTGACCGTGCAGCCGCCGTGCCGTTTTGAAGCTTTTTTGGCCTCCATGTTCACCGAAAAATCGTGCGTTTGCTGCACGATCAGCGCGAGTCCTCCGCGCGATGTCCGTCCGGGGATTGTGCAATGAAACCTTCGACATGTCTACGGACTACGGGCTTACGATTTTTCAAATTTGCATAACTTTCTTCGAAACAAAATCGTAGAGGCCGCGGAGCCCCGCGGAGCCCGTGAATCCGTACGAAAATCTCACGGCCGCCTCCTGCCTCTGTACGGACGCCGCAAGGAAAAGGGGATACGGGCAGGATACGGGCTCCGTAGACTAATCGCAGGCCAAATGTAATCCAGGCATAAAGTGTATGCTATACAAACAATTATGATTGCAGGGCCCTTTGGGACAACAGTATTAATTCTGATAGGGCTATTTTGGGTAAACAAGACATTGATGAGGTCTTTTTTTAAAAGAGGTTAAAACATAAACTGTCCATACGTATGGTTAAGCGAAGACCCATCAATCCACTGGTAGTCGCAGTTCTCTTCGACATCAGTGAGCCCGAACCAGACAGATTGATTGCCTATCAACGTCTGCACAAAGTCCTGTTATAATACAATTAAAAAAAACACAGTGTAAGGAACCACTTCTCTGTTATGTAGAGGTGTTGTGGTCTTAATTAGTGGATAAATCACAATAGGTACAGAGTTTGAGTCCCTACCACATCACTAACGTTCTTCGGCAAGACATTAATCTACATTTGACACGCTCGACTCATGTGACATAAATGCACCTAGCTGGAATAAGTTCCTTCTGATGCGAAGGCGTCGTATATAATACACCTATGCTCCTAGTCCAGAGCCTGGCCGGTTCTTATCTTTACACTTAATGCTTCAACCCGCCGAAGATGGCGTTATCAACGAACTCGTACGCCCAGCTAAGAGCCTATGGCCCTGTCACAACTTGACGAATTAGCCAACGTATGCCGACGTATGATAAATTTGGCGTTACGTCGAATAGTTATGGGTAAGTTATGGGAGTACCCCTGGGCAATCAGCCTCCGGAAAAGTACCCCCCGAGGACAATTACCCCTAAGAAAATTACCCACGGAAAATTACCCCCTTCTCGAGCCGAGGACATGCAGTTACCCCCGAGGACCATAACTCATCGAAAATTCCCCGGAAAATTAACCCCCTGCGTGGACAATTATCCCCGACGCCCCACCCCTGAAAATAACCCCTATGACAATTACCCTTGGCAATCACCCCCAAAAATACCCCTCCCCGGAAATCTAACCCCGGAAATTCCCCCGAGGACA
Source organism: Mesocentrotus franciscanus (assembly GCA_037976565.1). NCBI lineage: Eukaryota > Metazoa > Echinodermata > Echinoidea > Camarodonta > Strongylocentrotidae > Mesocentrotus > Mesocentrotus franciscanus. Next base: position 13,139,535 of record CP137677.1, read on the forward strand.
ATTACCCCTGGGCAAAACCCACCGAAAAATCCACCCCGGAAATCTACACCTAGAAAGCCCCCGAGGACAATTACCCCCCGGAAAATTACCCCCACCCCTGAAATAACCCCTAGGACAATTACCCCTGGGCAATCACCCTCCAAAAATACCCCGAAATCTACCCCGGAAAATTACCCCCGAGGACAATTAGCTCCCGGAAAATTACACCTAAATGCACCCTTGAAAATAACCCCTAGGAAAATAACCCTCGCCCCAGGACAACCCAGGACAACCACCCCAAGGTCAATCACCCCCGAAAAAATACCCCAGGAATTTTGCCCCCGAGGACAATTACCCCGGAAAATGACCCCCAATGACAATTACCCCTTGGCAATCACCCCCAAAAATACCCCTCCCCGGAAATCTAACCCCGGAAATTCCCCCGAGGACAATTACCCCTGGGCAAAACCCACCGAAAAAATCCACCCCGGAAATCTACACCCTAGAAAGTCCCCGAGGACAATTACCCCGGAAAATTACCCCACCCCTGAAATAACCCCTAGGACAATTACCCCTGGGCAATCACCCTCCAAAAATACCCCGGAAATCTACCCCGGAAAATTACCCCCCGAGGACAATTAGCTCCCGGAAAATTACACCTAAATGCACCCTTGAAAATAACCCCTAGGAAAATAACCCCTCGCCCCCAGGACAACCCAGGACAACCACCCCAAGGTCAATCACCCCCGAAAAAATACCCCAGGAATTTTGCCCCGAGGACAATTACCCCGGAAAATGACCCCACCCCTGAAAATAAGCTCCTACGATTACCCTCTCGCCCCCAGGACAACCAAGGACAACCACTCCCGAGGGCAATTACCCCCCTGTTCGTTAAAGGAAACCTGATAATATTTGGGTTTTGGTAAAAGCAGCTTTTTTTTCGTGCGGTAATTATCGTCGGAGGGGAGGTTGTAATTTTTTTAGGGGTGATTGCTCAGGGGTATGGCTCATATACGTCCCGTATAAGCAGGCCATAATAGGTAGAGCCTCGGTCACAAATACCATTACGAACTGCTACGAACGCCGTACGAACGATTTTCAGACCATTTCGTAAGATCTTCTTAAGAAAGCCGTTCGAAACTAGCGTTCGTAGACCGTTCGTAGACCGTTCTTACGTTCGATGGTCGTCCTGACTTGAGGGCTGTAAAAACCCAGCGCAATCTTGCCATTCCTGCCTGGAAATGGCAAATTTACCCGATCTGAACTTGATATGAACTGACTGTGGACGGGGTACAGACGAGATAGACGTGTTGGGGACTGTTTATGAACGAACTAGGATCGTATTATAGACATTATTTACACATTCTACCCGACCACAACCCGTTTTATGATTTTCTAGGACGGTTCCGGAACGTAGTGAGAACTAGGTTGGTGTGATGGGGGGCTTATAGTACTGCTAATTGATGCACGACCACGTCACGTTGTAACACGCTCCTAGTAGGATAGAAGTACGGCAATTCCGTTCTAGAGCAATTAGTCCGTTCGTAGTATTTCCATCTCGTTTGAACTATGTTGTCACTCCGTCTAGTTGCAGGACGGGGAAAAATTTGCACAGGCTCAAAGTTCTAGAGGACCCTTCTGTCCTAGCCAGTCCGAGCCCCGGTCCGAGCCCGTCCATGAAGTTCTTAAATAGATTGTTCGCACACAGTTTAAGCCCGTTTGGCAACATTTTCCAGAACGTAGTGAGAACTAGTTTGGTGTGATGGGGGCTTAAGCTACGTCGGCCTTTACACCGATTTACTCCTGGATTTTTCCAGGAGTAACACGCTAACTCGACTAGAGGGTAGCGTGAATTGACCGTGTGGATGCTCTCACTTGGCACTCGGAGTATCTGTGACCTTTCACAATCGAAAATGAAAATTAGATTTCGCGCGGTTTAAGCCCCCATCACACCAAAGTAGTTCTCACTACGTTCTCGAAAATGTTGCCAAACGGGCTCAAACTGTGTGTGAACGGAGCTGAACGTAATAGCAACAGTTTACGATCTGTTTAAGGACTTCATGGAGGGCTCGGACTGGACTAATGTCTATAATACGATCCTATTTCGTTCATTAACAGTCCACAATACGTCCAACTCGTCTGTACCCGTCCACAGTCAGTTTATATCAAGTTCAGATCGGGTAAATTTAATATTTCCAAGCAGTCCAAACCATTCTTACAAGTTCGCAACTTGTTCTAACTAGTTTATAACCCAACCTCCCCGTTCAGAGACAGTTCAACTCGTCCTCATCTCGTTCTTAGTGCGTTCGAACGCGCTCCTATCGTGCGTGTGCAATGCCGTCCTGGTTCGAGGGCTATACAAACCCAACGCATTCTTGCTAATTGATGCTCGACCACATCACGTTGTAACACTTTCCTAGTAGGATCGAAGTACGGCAATTCCGTTCGCAGTACGTCTAACTCGTTTTAAGTCCGTTGACACTCCGTCTAATTGCAGGACGGGGAACATTTTGAACAGGCTCAAAGTTCTAGAGCACCCTTCCCGTCCAAGCCAGTCTGAGCCCGTCCATGAAGTTCTTAAACAGATCGTAAACAGTTGCTACTACGTTCACTCCGTTCGCACACAGTTTGAGCCCGTTTGGCAACATTTTACAGAACGTAGTGAGAACTAGTTTGGCGGATGGGGGCTTCACTTGAATGTCTTGATCTGCAAAGCTTGAAGCGTTGAAGTTGAACGGGAATTAGGAATGGCTAAAACGCGCCGGGTCTTTATAGCTCCCGAGCCAGGACGGGATTGCACACGCTCTAGGAGCGCGTTCGAACGAACTAAGAACGAGATGAGGACGAGTTGAATTGTCTCTGAACGGGGTGGTCGGGTTAAAAACTAGTTAGAACAAGTGGCGAACTAGTTATAATTGGTTTGGACGTATTAGGAACGAGGTAGAACTAGTTGATAATGGGTTTAAACTGACTACGGACTGGCTTGGACTGCCTGGAAATGGCAAATTTACCCGATCTGAACTTGATATGAACTGACTGTGGACGGGGTACAGACGAGAAGGACGTATTGAGGACTGTTTATGAACGAACTAGGATCGTATTATAGACATTATTTACACATTCTGCCCCGACCACAACCCGTTTTACGATTTTCTAGGACGGTTCCAGAACGTAGGGACAACTAGTTTGGTTTGATGGAGGCTTTAGAAGCGGAAGCTGGGTTGAGGTCTACTAGTGTGGGTGCCACCACTTCCGGAAGTTACGCTGAGTAAGACCATGGTAAGACTGGGTCGGTGGAAGGTCGTACGTGTTAACTCAATCGTGGCGTGTTGGTCCGACTAAGAGCGTATATGGACAACATTACTAATGGTGCAAGTCAGATATTTATGGAATATGTAATGGTGCAGGGATTAACTTACGACGACTAGGAAGCCCCGTGTGATCATTATGTGCTTTATTAGCAGACGAAATTTGGGACGTGATATTGTGAGGAAAATGTATACTTGTATTGAATGAAGTATGAGAAGATACCAGTTTGATCGGAGTATCAAAGTTTTACTAGTGATTATTGGGGGTATAGCAGGAACATTTGTTCCCAGATATTATACAGTATATTTCAAGAACGAATTCAAGAATATAAGAAATCATGCATAAAACCGGACAACCCTTATACAGAGTGAGTCAGAAAAAATGTCCCACTATTTAAAAGTTGTATTGTTTGAAGTATGAATATTTAATCATGGGTTTCATGATAAGTCTTGATAGAGTTATCCTCCCAGTACATTTAGGTACCATTTTCATTTGAATCTCTGCATGCATGACTGAACATCAGGCAATCTTTACAAGACTGCCAGATCTCACTTGCGCCAAGTTACTGGGTGAGGAATAAAACAGTGCATTGAAAAAAGACAGTCAGACAGACAGACACACGCACACACACACACACACACACACACACACACACACACACACACACACACAACACATGCGGTAACAATTGTTTCATAATTTCCTCTTTTCTGATTAAGCATTGATTTTTATCAAGATCGCTGATTTAAGTGGCATTTCCCTGACAATCTTTCCCTTTAGTACACATTCACTACCACCATCATATCATCATCATCATCATCATCGTCATCATTGTCATCATTTTAATCTTCATCATCATCATCATCATCATGAAGCTCAACACTCGCAACATCCGCCAATACGCACCAAGAGGACAGCGGCCACTCAATTTTTCGTACGAGAAGAAGAATTCCCGACAAAAAAGTAACAGTTTGGGTCGGCCTTGTCGGGAATGGAACGCTCATTTGTGTGCGTGTGCCTGTGCGTATGTGTATGTGTGCGTATGTGTGCGTGTGCGTGTGTGTGTGAGTGGGTATGTGTGTTGTTTTGTCTGTCTGGCTGTGTTTGTTCAAAACACTTTTTTATTCCTCACCCAGCAACTTGGCGCAAGTGAGATCTGGCAGTCTTGTAAAGATTGTCTGATGTTCAGTCATGCATGCAGATATTCAAATGAAAATGGTACCTAAATGTACTGGGATGATAACTCTATCAAGACATATCATGAAACCCGTGATTAAATATTCATACTTTAAACAATACAACTTTTAAAAAGTGGGACATTTTTTCTGACTCACTCTGTAGTCAAATGCGCCGACGCATACACCACTCAAAGTAATGTTACGTTTAAAATACTTGAGGAAAATTGGTAGTACTCTCTTACATTAATCTCTTGCGTCTTAAGTTGTGCAAGATCTCCGCCAAACTTCTGGCAGTATTCTCGAGCATCCTGGAAAGTCCGACGAGTATCAACATATCTATAGGAGCTGTGTCCTAACGCATGCCAATCTGATGATCCACTGGTGGTACCTGATTGAAAGAAAAATAGACAGAAACTTTTCACGATTTTCAAACGATGTCATCAATCCCCTAGCCCTTCGAAACAGTTTAAGTGGTGGTGAGAGTGGGGGGACAAAGAAATCTGCCGGAAATTATATTTTCCCAAGATTATGATTCGGGATCCCCGTCGGCCCATTATTTTAAGAAGATTATACTGACATGCGGAAGTTGCTTTGTAGACCAGAAGCGGTTCGGTGGGGGGTTCTAGATAAGAAGCGATTTTAAGCAAGGTATGTATAAAAGAAGGATGCATTAATCCCAGGTCCCTCTCCCAAGGACCCTCAAACAAAAGAAATATACAAACAAGCGAAACAAAACTATTCTCCTCTAACCGCGCCTGGTATAGACTCATGTTTAATCTATCCGAGACCTTTTTTTAATTATACCCCCATGGCTCACGAATTTAAAAAAGATATCTTACCTACTGCAAGCAGAATGTACAACACTGAAAAACAGATAAACAATGCCATATTCTTCATGCTGTCAATCAGTCAGTTTTGATTACTTCTTACTCAAAGTAGAATCATGGGGTCTGTTCACCATATCTACACGTAGTGTAATTAACGCAAATCGCCAGTTATATACAGATACAGACTCAATATCTATCCAGCGAATTAGAAGATCCACAATGAATTGCCAAAGTATTACTGATGTGTTTTATACATTGCATGTTGTCAAAGTTAATAAAATCACCACTTCCTCATTGCACAGTAATACTATCACTATATACAGACGATACTGGTGGAAAAGACACGATTAAAGATATAAAAAAAGAGGAAATAATACTTAGTGTTCATGGAAACGGGCATTTCCGTAAATAAGGGAAACTACTGCCGCGGGGACAAAATTAAAGTGCAGACAGCGAGCACTCGATTCGAAACTTGCCAAATACTGCATGCAATTGCTATAATAATTCGGCTTTTATCCTTTTCTCACACATTGTTTATCCATACTAATGTTGCCTGGGAGGTGTATTTATTCTTATGTTTTTCATTTATAGATATCGTTCAATCCTTCTTTCCCCCCTTTTAATCAGAAGAATCGCCAACTTTGAATTACAGACAGCCAACGATCGGGACCAACGAATCGGCCTTTTAATACAGGTATTTTATAATGAATAAATAATTATGATCATAATAATAAATATAAAAACAACAAGAATAATAATGATAATAATAATCATAATAATAATACCATTATTAAGAACAATTAATATGTAATATTTTCAAGGCGCCTAATTCACTTAAAATCAAATACCCAAGCCACAATTGTGCCCCCTAATCACATAAAAGCATCTGCAATTTAAACAAAAGATCAGGCTTGCAACGAACAGTCACGTATCACGTATCACGTGTCACGTTCACGTTGCGCTGTTTCGTAAAATAGGTGACTCTAATTTACGAAGTGTAGGCCCTACCATTCGTTGTTTTCCACGCCGGTAAAACACGAATGATCATGTCTACCAAAATGTGACGTGAGTGTTTAATCAATATTTTTAAAATTGCAAGCGCTTGTTACTAAGACTAGTCATGACGTCACCGTAATATGTATGATGTGTGTATGTACGTACGTACAGTATACGTATCGCCTGCGCCTAGCTAGCTGACAACGCGTCTCGACGATATCGACGAGGACGAGGCCGGCACGGTTCGACGACGTGGCGATCGAGGCTAGCCAGCGCTCAGCGAGCCGCAGATTATCGATGATACAAAGTGAAAATGGCCGAGCTTCCTGGGTGACAACGAGTCGAGTGAGACAGAGTGAGAGTAAGACTGGTGATGGCCTGGCCTAGTGTTTCATAAAGATGTATGTTCGTTAAGTTATGCATGACTTTTTGAACGACTGGAAGTGGAATATGGCAAGCCAAATGGGTGTCTCATTCATTTTTAATCGCATTATTTAATCATTAATGATTAGCTAAAGTTGAAATATGCAGATGATGATGAACATACACTGTTAAGTCTTAAGACGATATGACTGTCTTAACCCTTAAACCAGGCCAGTCCGGATTATTTTGGCTATGATCTGGCCGGGGGGTGGGGGGGAGGGTGGATTCAACCCCCGCGGTCTGGTTAGGGTTACACACATTTTTAGTGCAAAGCCAAAGGCCACAATTTAAATGAAATTATTTGAAATGCAGTCATACTTTGTTAAAACATCAGGAAAAACTTTGGGCTCACATTCTGGCACTTCATGTTCCTGTCGTTAGTAAAGACATGCATAACTTTACGAACAGCCGTATAAAAAACAACCCCCTGGCAAAGGGAGGGGGGTGGATGTTGGCATAGTCGAGCATACATATACGCAGAGTAAACCACAGAGTTACACAACAGATTCTGGCCTGAAGCAGCTTTTTTGCCATTAGTCTCTTCTCAATGAAAACTTGAATTATTTTTTTTAAACACCAGCGTCAATTTACGTGAGCTTTCGTAGATTGCATATAGCAAATCAATAAATTGTTGGGTCACGTAACCCAACACTTTGTAGATTTGGGTGACCTGTTTCACGAAAGGGCGCAATACGTGAACGTGAACGTGATACGTGATACGCGACTGTTCGTTGCAAGCCAAAGATCAGGAGTAAGATAGAACATACGAAAATGAAAGAGAACAATTAATGATATGCCGAATCAAACAGATACGTTTTAAGATTTTGAAGGTTCATGCCAGGGTTCAAGAGACCAATATTGTCGGTCTTGTGGGATGTACTATACTTGGGTAACCCGATCTGTGAGCCTACCGGAAAGAAACTTTCACCCCCTTTTCTATCTCTCTTTCTCTCTCTCTCTCTCTTTCTCTCTCACCCCCTCTTTGCCTCTCTCCCTTCCCCTAAGCAACCTATTGCTGTGTGGTTATGTTGAACATCCATTTGCAATAAAAAAAAAAAAAAAAATGCTAGGCCAATTAAAAGTTACTGCAAAATTAATATTAGAAAGTGCTGAGTTTTCTGCATTAAGTTTTATATGAAATTGTCAAAACAATAGAAAAGTATGAAATATAAACACCAGTTTTAGTGCAGATGAGAATAGTGCAAATGCTATCAAGTAAATTCAGAATGAAAGAAAGAAGAAGAAAACAAAAATCAACTGCTGGGAACCCAAAGAGTGTTAAATGTACAAACATAAATTATACACATGTATATCCCCTTCTGAGTCTCAGCAGTGTACATCAGAATAAATATCGTTAGTCTTGTTAAGACGTAGGCAATTTATCCCGGGGTAAAGGTCGCGTTAAGAGCTAGTCGGGGTAAATATGGTGAGGTAGGTGTAAAGGTCGGAGTAGTGACCGTCTGAACGATGGTGGTGTTAGCTACGCCTACCTTTACCCCGACCTATTTACTCCTGGATTTATCTAGGAGTAACTCGCTAACACGACCAGAGGGTAGCGTAAGTTTACAGTGTGGATGCTCTCATTTACACCCGGGAGTATCTGTGACCTTTCACGAGGGTTGTTTGTTACAATCGAAAATGATAATTAGATTTCGCACGGTTGAGATGCGGAAGGTGGGTTGAGGTCGACTTGTGCGGGCGCCACCACTTCCGTAAGTTACGCTGTTCGGTGAAAGGTCGTGTTAACTTAAGTGGCAAGTTGGTCCGAGTAAGAGAGCGTGGACAACTAATGGCGTAAGTGAAATATACATGAGGTATATTAACTAGCTCCTAATAATATAAAATATATATAAATATATATACGATATTAATAGTTTCTCCAAAACATATGTTCAATCGTTTTGCAGTTAATATATTCTGTTAAAATAATTGCTTTGCATTTCTCTAGTTTCCCTGCCTTAATTAGCTGCCCCTTGGTTGATTGGTTCTTGTTGTCAGTACTGAGTTTTATAATGATTTATGACACCGTACATCTGAAGGCTGCTAGTAAAGTTGTGTGCAGTTCTTTTCCTCTCATTGAGTGTTGCAATTATGTACACTAGATAAAATAATTTACCTTGTACATGTATGTATGTATACGTAATATATTTATATCGTGTTCAGATTATGGGACCATATCCTGGCTATAACTTACCCCCACCTCCCCACCCTCTCTCCCCAATCCCCACCCCTCTCCCTCCTCTAACCATGGCATATAATATGCATCATATTCATCACAGCTCGCTGACCATGCACTCGTAAGCCTCGTTCAGATATGATGTGGCAAACTGTGGCAGTTATTTTATGATGACTTAAAGTGTAATAATACGCAACGCATTTATGTACCTCATAACATTAACAAAGAGCTCAGTGAATACATGCAGGAGCTTTGTTGCATGCAGTTTCCGTTCATTTAAATACAACAAATTTAAAAAGACTGCTGCGGCTTTTGTGTTGCAGCTTAACGTGCCATATCTGAACGAGCCTATATGGCATATGATATACAGTGTACACCTTTATTTTGCCCCGCCCCTCCACTCTTTTTGTTGTTGTTATATTTTAATGAGTAAACGAAGAATCCAATATTTGTCAGTCAGGTTTTTTTTTTGTATTAGGGAAATTAAATGGTAAATTGGGCTATTATGAAAGGCATGTTGGATGGAATATTTGGATATTTGGGCATGAGCATGCTGCATGGATACATCTGAAGCCCAATTAAACATCGGGATGACTATATATGGTGTAATGGATTCTACAGGTTGCAGAAAGAGAAGTTCCCTTTAAAAACCGTGCTGCACTAAAAGCACTACCGCGAAGATCCCTCTAGCGCCATCTCGGGTCAGCTGTAGCAGTATGGCCTCATAACTTGCTGCTTGGTTCTTGCGTCAAGCCCTCTGTCTGCGAAGTGGGAATTAGGTATTTGGTCACACACTGTTGGCAAGTTGACCATGAGATGGCGCCGTGCAATTAACAGTACGCTAGGGCAGAGAGTTCACCAGTTCAGTATCGCTTTCAACTGTTTTGACAACCTTTGTGTTCATGCACTTCTGATGCAATTGGTCTTTGGGAAAAGGGCCGTTTCTTCAGGTCAGCAGAAGTATAATATTCATGCAATACGTGCTTGTCAATATTCTACCTCAGTTCTATTCCTATATTTCTATAACTATAGCCTTTTCCAGGACATGTTAAATTCAGGTGTTGGTAAATAACAATTGTGATTGAGGAAGAGAGCCTGCTTTATGTCTGAATTGACGAATAAATCATAAAACTACAAGAACATGGAAAGGTATTGATACCACTGATGCAACCTTTTAACTGTAATAATGCTCTAAAATAAACACAACTCGTATTAACTTCGTTACAATACGAGTAGTCTTGTGCATATACCGTATTCTGTTGCAAGAACCCGAATGACGACAACCCATACGTTGTTTCCTATCTTTAGCTGTATCCGCTAGAGGTCCTACGAACCACCAACTACAGACTGCCGAAAGACGTGGACAGAAAGCATTTAGAGGTAGATATCATCTTTATTATTATTATTTTTAGAGTGCTTCATATGACTGTCAACATTTTCTCACAGAAAATAAAGTGGAAAAAATCTTAAGTGAATTTGTTAAAATTGTGGAAATTGAACAGTGATATCGTCCATGATATCATCAATAATGATCTTCACATATTTTAGTTTAGTAATGTTAGCAATTTAGCAGTTTGTACTTCTTACAAGGAAAGAAATATTACAATATCATAGTATGGATAATCCCTAAGCAGTGGGGATTGTGCAAACTTATGTCTGGGCTTGAAATCCAGTGACCACTGGTAATGATGATGATAACATTGTAAAGCATGTGAAAGTATTCATGTTATGCACTATACCAGGGCTTCTCAAAGTCCGGAACGCGGACTGCATCCGGACCGCCTGGGAGGCTCTGCTTTTTTTTGGAAATTGTAACTATTCCCCTTGGAACAGATATATAGACCTAAAACAAGCATCATTTTCTTCAGTATTACAACCGATTATTATTATTACTGTAAATTTTAGGAGAAGATTGTGTCTGAAACAAAATTGAATAATGTTTGAGTTGCGTCCGGCTTTTCAGCAATAATTAATAGTGCATTGTTCCCCTTCATTCGCTGTACATGTATACGAATAACCCTTTAACTTTTGGTGCGAATGACATCCTATGTTTTGAACCTTTTAGCTTGCATGGAAATCACATTTGGACCGTCAGCAAAAACTTTGAGAAACCCTGCACTATACAAATGTATATGATATTGTGAATGATTTTCCCTCTTCCCTTCCACAGTACCACTTGTCGAATGAAGATTTCTTCCGAGCCTTTGGGATGACTTTTGAAGATTTCCATGCCTTGCCTCCTTGGAAACAGACAGTCATCAAGAAGAATGCCTTGCTCTTCTGATCATCCGTTTCCTAGGTAACAAACCCTTGCTTAACATTTAGGAAGCTTCAGATGGAACCTTTTTTTTCAAAAAATAAATTGTTCCTGCAACTGCCAATGTGGATTAAAGATCAATTGGAGTTGCTTTCTTGTTCCCCTCATTGTATTTGTCTCTTTCTATCATTATCTGCATTCTGTCATCCCCTAACTCTTCTCATTCTCTCTTTGTGTCTCTCTTAATATCATCTCTCTCTCTCTCTCTACTTTTTGTATCTTTTCTCTTATACAATTTTTTGTTTCTCTCTCTTATACAATTTCTTGTTTCTCTCTCTTACACCTTTTGTCTCTCTTTATACACCCTTTCATGTCTATCTTACATTTTTGGGGGGTCTTGTGCTTCTTTTCTTTTCTGTAATGTCATTTTCTCTTACCTCTTCCCACCGTGTGTCCGTCTTTCTACATTGGTGACTCTACATCGATGACGAAGATGATGATGATGATGAGGATGATGGCTTCTTGTTTTTAACGTTATCCACCTCTACTTGGGCGCTCATGGTGTTTGCTCTAGAATGCTTGCTCTATTGTACCATAACTATTTCATCCTTTCTTAACTATGTCCCTACTGTGTATGTGGGTGGCAAGTCCTGCCCAAGATCACTATTGTTCTACTGTACTTTAGAACTGAAAAGAGTTGTTTGTTTTGTCCTGAAGTATGAATAGGTGGTCTTACTTTGAATCATCGGGTCATCGTGTCGGGTCGGGTGGTCGTGCTACCCGACCTATTGTAAATAACATGCCCCTTCATTAACGAAAATTGGGGGGTAATGTTTGTGAAATAAACCCCTCTCATCTACAAATGGTCCGGTCCAATTTACCAGACACTTTGTGAAAACCCTACGGCAAATCTACGAAAGGTCGTGTAACGCGAACACACTATAATTATTTGCTCACTTTGACGTCAATGGTGTCATTGGTCAAAGTAACACCGATAGGAACGACAGTGTCGTACGTCTCTACTCACAATAACAGCAGTGTGAAAGTCACTAATAACCAATTGTGTCTCTCATTACAATCACATCAGTGGGAATAGCACATTAACACCAAGTGTGTCTCTGGTAGCATCAGTGGAAGTACCAAAGTGCCACTGCTCTCTGTAGCATCATCGGGAACCTTCACACCACAAGTGTCTCTGCTCAGAATAACACCGGTATGGACAACACCTTTAAATTCGCCTCTTCTCAAAGTAATACCAGGGGGGTGTTTCACAAAGACTAAGATCGACTTTAAGTTGGACTTAAGTATAGCAGGCCGTTCATGCCATTGTTTGCTCTCATCATTTACTGGCATTGGTCTCTCAAGGGACGTACAAATCATGGTAAAAAATCTACAAAACTTACATTTTTTGATAATTCATTATTGAAGGAAAAAATATTATCTATAGATCATAATTGAAAGACCAATGGTGAGAGCAAACAATGGCACGAACGGCCTGTTATACTTAAGTCCAACTTAAAGTCGATCTTAGTCTTTGTGAAACACCCCCAGGATAAATAAATACCTAGTCACAACAAATCATTCGATTAGGATATACCTCATATCACTTTATAATTCCGAGTAATTATAAAAAGAAAATCCTCTAGCTCTCGTGCTCTAGACAAAATAATGAATGACTGTAATCAAATACGTCAGGGAACTACACGGATGCCCATAAAGTTGAAATAAATTATTCTCACCTCTTTTTCATAAAATGATTGTGACAATAATTATGATTTAGTCTTGATAGATATAGTTTATATGCTTAGAACTTTACTGTTCAATAAATATTGAATATGAAATATTGATGAATAAAGTTCTGAGAAGATGTAAACTTTATCTATCAAGAATAAATTACATTGTCATATATAATTAATGAAAAGAGGTAAGAAAAAATATTCCAACTTGAAGGGCAACAGTGAATTTGTTCTGACTACTCCTCACTTTCATTTGATCTCATCGATCCTAATTTCATGCTCCTATAGCACATTGTTACCGAAAGGTGATGGTGTGATAAACATGTTTCGCCTGTAATTTCATTTCATGAATATTTATTTGGGTTTTGGGATTCAGCATCAGAAATTTGGTATAACATGATTGTTATGAGCGCTCAACTCATTGGATATAATTTATCACCAATACACATTAGTCACAACTTACGGATAAATTAATTGAGTCGGAGCACGGGGTTCTCGTTTTTTGGACAAGTGTATTGGAAATGAAAACGGAGAGCAGTTTTTAAAACCGTGAAATTAATGTGTATAGAGAGTACAGAGAGAGGAAGGGAGAGAGAGAGAGAGAGAGAGTGAGAAAGAGAGAGAGAGAGAGAGAGAGGGGGAGGGGGTGGGTGGGGAAGAGAATAAGAGCAAACTATGAAATATCGATTGTGAATATTAAGGATACAGAATTTTTTTAGTACGGCCAATAGGAACATCAGAATATTTCATGAAGCCCCGTTAAATGTGCAACTTTTATCATATCGTAGCTTTTGTTTCGTTTGGTGGAGACATAGGTTTGCATTCTACTGAAATTAAAATACAGAGAGGGGGTGGAGAGAGAAAGAGAGAGAGAGAGAGAAGAGAGAGAGAGAGAAAAGAGACAGAATCAAGGCCTCTGTAGCATGCATAGTCTAGTAAATAGTTCATGTAAGCTTACAAGTATAGTCCGGGAGCCGGGGGAGGGGTCAACCTAGCTGGAAAGGAAACCAATTTTCATGTGCACAGATGTAAAGATCGCATAGCTCCATATAGCAAATTGACCGTCTGGCATGTTCTAAGTGGTGGGTGTGGCCAAGGGCGCCCCCTCCCCAAAAAGCGGCCCTTTTGACGACAAAATAGTATTTTGTAAATAATATTTTAAGGAAACCTTGAACCACCATGAGTTTGGTGTCATATGAAAGAAAATTAAATTATCTACATTTTGATACCTATTTTAATGAAATTAGGATTAATTAACATCGCAAATTTAAGTAAAAAACATGATTTTGGGTGATTTTTTTCGAAATATTGAATTTTATCAAAAAAGATTATTTTCCATATATCGAAATCGGAGAAGTGCATATTTTCATAACTTTCCGGGAATTTGCTTATGTACAGAGACAATATCCTGTGCAAGGGAGAGGTTTATATATCTTTTCAATAAAAAGTTATAGCAATCCAAAGTTATTGATTTGATTTCCACAAAAACAACATTTTTGCCCACATGTGTACTAACTGTATGCATATACGTGCACTGGTGTATTAAGGACTTGTTTGGTGTGTTTACATCGAGTTTTAAAGATAAATTTTAACTAAAACCTCTAATCACCATGTATTTGGTGTCAAAAGATGGATAATTAAAATACCTTCATCCTGATATCAATTTCAATGAGTGATGTAGTGTGTGAAATATAAATTTTGAGCCAAAAAGGCGCTTTATTGTAGATATTCCTCTGATTTTGATATAAACCTCTCCCTTGCACAGGATATTGTCTTTGTACATAAGCAAATTCCCGGAAAGTTATGAAAATATGCACTTCTCCGATTTTGATATATGGAAAATAATTTTTTTTGATAAAATTCAATATTTCGAAAAAAATCACCCAAAATCATGTTTTTTACTTAAATTTGCGATGTTAATTAATCCTAATTTCGTTTTAAAAGGTATCAAAATGTAGATAATTTAATTTTCTTTCATATGACACCAAACTCATGGTGGTTCAAGGTTTCCTTAAAATATTATTTACAAAATACTATTTTGTCGTCAGAAGGGCCGCTTTTTTGGGAGGGGGCCGCCCCCTGGCCACACCCACCACTTAGAACATGCCAGTTGGTCAATTTGCTATATGGAGCTATGCGATCTTTACATCTGTGCACATGAAAATTGGTTTCCTTTCCAGCTAGGTTGACCCCCCCTGGCTCCCGTACTAGTAATCGGTGTCCTCATCATCTGATGTAAGTTCGTTGAACCCGTGTCCGAGATAGAAATGATCTCCAAGAGCATGAGCGTAGATCATTGTTTGGACCTCGGCGTCATTGCGATCTACCTGCGATCGAGCAATAAATGAAAATTCAAACGAATAATAGTAATCAAAACAGTTATAAAACAAACCCGTTTATTGCTATGCATTATGCAATATAGATAGATACAGTTAATTTCGTCAAATCGAAATAGAAACTGAAGTTGAAAATTGAAAATTCGAAATTCGAAATTTTGTTTTTCTTGCTTAACGTACTTTCTTAATACACCATGGGTAAGGAGTAGATATCCACTCTTTTAGGACTCATATAAGGGATCACTTTGTTTTTTAGAGGAAATCCATGCTCAAAATTATAACGGAATCAAGAGTCAACCAAACAACTATTTGGAGTGGATTTCCTTATCATTTTTGGAATGGATTCAACTATCAAACTAAATGATCCCTAATATGACTCGTAAACGAGTGGATATCTACTCCACTTTTATCCACACATGACCATTACAATCATCATGTTCATTTAGTAGAGACAACAGGCCCTTTTTTCATATATCTTGAGAAACATAATTTTACAGTCATATGTAATAAAGAATGTCACCCATTTATTCACTGACGCTCTTAAACCTTGCAAGATAGCTTGATTTCAACCGGCTGGTTACATTGTATACTTACACAATTCAGCGATTTTATTATTTCTAAATTTCTTGGAACATTTACTTTTCGAAATTTGGCCATACAAATAAACAACAAAAAAGCTTGTCATTCGCTTGCTCAATATAACCATGACAACAATTAATCATTTTTACGAGCAAAATATAAAAAACGACATTGTCAAATTCATGGTAAACAGACGATAAAAGTATTTGTTAATTCAAAGGCAATTTGGGAAATGTATATTTGTCGGGCAATGCTTCAGTTGATTTGATCAGGCTTTGTGAGCTCTTTCAAGCATCTCCCCATCCCTCGTATTAAAATATCAATTATTAATGATTGATAATACATATAGCTGATTAAACTCATCAATACATGTGTGATAATGAAGAGAAGTTTGGATATTATAAATGGTGCTTGCCAGAATTGGCACAGAAATAAAGGTATGACAAGAGCCGTGTACATTAATTTATTTATTAATTTATATACTGCTGCACCGCTCATATCATTTTACTTTTTTTAAGGTCATAATGAAACTTGATCACCTAGTGTGGTTTTGCATGCTATTTCTCGTGGCTCATGCCCGGTCTTATGTCAAGAAAGGTCATTACGAATTGAAGAACTGCCCAATAGGTTTATGTAAATAAGTTCCCTGGTCCTATCTTTATCATGTAAGTATAATCTTTTGCACCATACACACTTTAACAGAAACGTAGTTCAAAGGATGCTCTTTTACACCATAAACACTTTGATAGAAAAGTAGTTCCAAAGATCTAAAAATGGCCTTACATGACATGATTTCTGCTGCGCATTTGATAAAGTTAATGTGCTTATGACTCTAAACATAGTTTAATGTTTATTCTCGAATATTCCATCTTGCATATTAATTCATGTTGCTAAAACGGTCAGATAAGTATTGAGCATGCAATCGGACCACCAAGAGCAACTTTTGCTCAAGGGCAAGTCCATGCTTTCTTGTCCCATACGTCACCGACCACGTCTGAGGTTTTATCAAGTCAATACACTTACAATTAATGTTAAGAACGAAGGACCTTTGTTGCGCGCAGTTGCAATTCATTTACACGTTAAAACTTAAACCGCTTCACATGTGAACGAGCCATAACAACATAAAAAAACAACCCCATCAAAAACAGTAATTACCTTGTGAAGGGATCCTTATGGAGTGACTGCCCGACTGAATCTACGATCCAGCTCATTCCTCCAGTTTCTCATCTGTGAATGGATGTCAGTCTCATCATTCTCTCCATCATCCGTTGCTATAGTAACCGATGTTGCTCTGCAACGTACATCAAATCATTCCATAACGAAACAAATTGTCCTTTGTTAAACGCGATTTTACACCCAGAGTAGGCATGCGGTTTAACTGAAGTAGTAGTTTACGGATCATAGGTAAAGAAAACTATACTGCATCTCAGGATTTGCTTTTAAACAGTTGTTCCAGTCACAAGGAAAAGCATTACTAGCAATGGATTCAAAGTGGAAGACAATCATGACCATCTTTATTATTCACGGCTTATTAGAAACCGAAGCTGGATCTGCTCTTGGTAAGAAATATTGAATTTATCGGTGGTAAAAAAAGATCTGATGACAATTGCTCCGCCGTCTAACTTAACCTCATCCTAATACTAACCATTACCATTAACCTAACCTAAAACCCGATAATAACCCTTAGCCTAACCCAATACCTTTGATGAATATAGCCAAGGGAAATTCTCGCAGGAGCAAAATGGTGGGCAATCGATCTGGCGACAATATATTGCTCCATGACGAAGATTCTACACTTGCTAAATTCCTAACTTCAACAGTTGACTAAGCACTGATTAGCCTCATCGTAATCCTAGTCCTATTCATAAACCTAACCTACAAAAACATGACAACATGAACCATATATCTTTGACGAAATAAAGCCCGGAGTAGGCTTAATGCCGCAGGAGCAAATGTCGAGTTACCGATCTGGCGACAATTCATGGCCTTTATTCCACACTGTCGAGGTGAATTCCTAACTTCAACAGTTGACCAAGCACTTATTAGCATCATCGTAATCCTATTCCTAACCATAAACCTAACCTATAATCGAAGATGACAACATAAATCCAATATTTTTTTAGACGAAATAAAGCCCGGGTAGGAGTAGTTGTCTCAGGAGTAAAGTGTCGGGTCACCGATCGAGCGATAATTATTCCAAGGCAAATATTCTACAATAGCTGAATTCCTAACTTCAACAGTTGACCAATCACTTAATTAACCCCATACTTATCCTAACCCTTACCATAAACTTAACTTTCAATCGAAGATTACAACATGAACCCTATATATTTGACGAATGAAGGCTGGACCAATTGTCGCCAGAGCAAATATCGGAGCACCAAATTGGGTATCCTAAAATCGTAGGCGGGGAAGGGGGCTGATCGGGCTGTTGTGTCTTGCCTTATTCACGTCAACGTCCCGGCGAGCGAGTTTTCTTCTATACTGACAATCACTGGTGAAACAGATTTCAGTTTTCAGCATTTCAATTTTGATTATTGATAAATTACAAGGAGATTTGGTGAATGATACTCAAATATTGTGAGATTCATTCTTATCCTTTAGAAAACTTCTCACCTTGGATACCTGAGGTGATATCAGCGCTTATATTTTGTGTTTTACTTTATTAAATATTTGGTGTCACCTGCGCATGGGAGGGAAAAGCGATCTGGATTACTGTAACCCTATATTGAAATCTTTCGACTGGAAACATATATAAAACCAGCTTAACATTCGAGATTTTATCAATTAAGAAGGTCTCTCCATAAACAACACCATCAATAACTCAACAAACCGGGATGCCATCCAATTAGTAGTATCGCATCAATAACTGATATTCTCTGCTACGAATGAGTAATTATTGATTAAATCTTATTTGAAATTATGACTATGAAATGTACCAGGTCGAAAGTTTTTTTTTATAAATCTTTATTGAGATAAAACGAAAAAAAGAGATATGTCCTCATCGAGAGTTCGTGTTCTATAATGGATGGATTTATTTCAGTTATTCTTAATACAAACTTACAGAGCTACTGATAATCGTACTTCATTATGAGAAATTTATGTGATATTTCTGCATGTATAATATTTACGTTCGACTTAAGACTCGTTCAGATATGACTCAGGAAAACTGCAGCGTACTGTTTGTTTGTGACGACGTAAATTGTAATACGCTTTACATTTCTTTTATATATAATAACACAAAGCTCAACAGTATGACAACACACCTGACGGTTGCCTGTACTGCTACTGAAGAAGAAGAAGAAAACGCGCAAGTCCTTTATGTATTCGGCGCAGTTGCCGCCCACATCTGAACAAGCCTTTATAATTATGATAGTAAAAGTTGACATAAATAGAATTGAAACTTGAACACAAACTGACCCGTCATCATTCTGAGAGTCGTTTGGTGCTTGCCCGAAGAAGCAACATGTGTATTAATTATAGGTATGCAGCATGTCCTCTGAACAAGTTGCTAGCAATCTGGATAAATGTTTTGTTTTTACTATTGTAAGAGGTGATGTGATGTGATGTGAAGAATTTGAATTTGAATTTGAAAAATGGTAAAAGTCAGACTTGAGGCTGACTTTAAAACGACAAAAAAGAAAAAAAGTATTGATTTTTATTGTAATTATCACAATGGATATATTTTCTTAAAACTTTTAAACGAGAACAATATTAAATAACGGTCATTAACCGTGTCTCAAGACAGCTCAGTCCCGTTAGGATAAATAAATACCTAGTTACATGACTGCTCACAACCAATCATTTGATCAGGATAAAATTCATATCAATTTATAGATCAGAGTAATTGTAACAAGAAAATCCTCTAGCAAATTTGGTATTTAAGAAAAATAAAGAAAGACTGTAACCAAAAATGTCAGGGATTTATACTATTGCCCATAAAGTTGAAATTATTTTTGTTAACCTCTTTTCATGAAATGATTGTGAGAATATTTATGATTTATTCTTGATAGATAAAGTTTATATCTGCTTAGAACTTTATTGTTCAATAAATATTAAATATTGAATAAAGTTCTGAGAAGATGTAAAATTTATCTATCAAGAATAAAACACACTGTCCTATTCATCTCATGAAAAGAGGTAAGAAAAATGATTCAAATTTTACAGGGAACAATGTACATGTGCTGGCTCCTCCTCACTTTCATTCGATACTAATTTCATGCTTCACAAGCACATTGTTACCAAAAGGTAATGGTGGATTAACATGATACGCCTATAATATCATTTCATAAATATTTATTTGGGTTTTGGGGTTGACCCATCAGAAATTACTATAACGTAATTGTTATGTGCGCTCAATTCTTTTGATATTATTTATCACATATAAACATTTGTCACAACTGAGGAGTATTCATTTAATCGGAGCGCGGTGTTCTCGTTTTTAGGGCAAGTGTTTTGGAAATGAAAATGAAGAGAAGTTTTTAGACCTCGAAATTAATGGGTATAAAGAGTAAAGAAAATTACAGAGAATTCTTCAACATTTTTTTTTTCTCTTTTGGAACGCGTTGGTGCTGGTTCGTTGTTCATTCAACAAAACTGCTTGATTTTTCTTTTACATGAACAGATGTAAAAGGCATCCCACATGCAACCACAGGTCATTGTTAAGCAAAGTCAAGATTTATATCAGAGAAAGAAAAGAAAAGTAATACTGAACGGATTTATTTAGTGCACGCATGTTCATCCGGACTTTTTTGTAGTTTTTTTTTCAGGAAAATATTTATATCATTCTCCTGAAAAGGCTCATATTATAGTTATATCGACTGCTACGAGAGGACTAGCTATTTCTATACGCTCAAGGGATAGTTGAATCCCCTGCTATCACCCCGAGGCGCGCCTGGGTGGGCAGCGCGCCTCGGGTTGATAGCAGGGGATTCAACTATCCCGCGAGCCAGTATAGAAACAGCTAGTCCTCGAGTATTAAAGCAGTCGATATGACTTTTATATGCCGAATTAAAACAAAAATCTACCAAGAATTCTTACCTTAGCCTTTTAGTGAGTAAAAATTTGTTAAAACATCACAGAAAATCTGAAACAATGTCTGTTAATCTTTGCTTGAAAAATGAGTGAAAGTTTCAATCATTTGGGAATCGCAGATAAAGAGCACTGTATGGCGTCCGCGCTCGCACAAAGACAATTTTAACACGCAAACCAATGGGGATCGCAGGATAATGAGGATGAGGGTAGAAACTTTTAACTAGGCCCTGTGGGCTATTGCTATGCCCTGTGAGTGGGGGCATGGCTTGAAATCACGACTCCAATTTCGACCAATCAGATTTCTAAAGTGAGGTATATAAATCACACTGTGAGAAGAAATACAGCATGGATACATTGTTTGCCATTTTCTCAACATTTATTCCACTGGGGATTAAATTTCCCCTTTTCAAACCGTTCAACTGCCAACAATTAATGTCACATCAAATAACAGAAATGCAATGAAATTAAAAAGGGGCGATTTCTGTACCCGCACTATTGTACGGGGAAGAGGGGAGAGGCTAAATAAAAACGAAGTAGGGGAACTCGGGTCACGTGACCAGCCGGGAGGAAGACATCCCACCATAGTCCCAGTTTCCTAGGATTACGGATTCCCCTCAACAACCTCTCGCACTGAGAGCCCCTCCTTGCCATTGGGCAAACCGTTCTCCCCTGTTATGAACAACAATTAATATATCTATCAATAACAATAAGCAACCTTGACAATTTTCAACCCCAGACATCAATAACATTTTCATAACAAGATGAATTATGATAATCTTCGATACATCTATCTAGGCACTTATATTTACATAAATTCCATCATTCAAGAAGGCTCTACAGTACATTGGATTCACGTAGAGTACATTCATGTACGGCGCGCTCTTTCTGCTGCGAGTATTCATGGATCATGGATTGCCTTACAAAAGAAGGCAAATGACAAATTAATTTTAGGTGTCGTAGTTTGAATTCTGCACCATCTAGGTCAGCAATAGCAGAAGTGTACATTCTCCCCTGTTATGAACAACAATTAATATAAATAAATAAGCAACCTTGACAATTACCCGTGCCTCAAATGCCGTCGATCAGTCAAGAAAAACCAAAACGCCCTCTTGTGTCTGACGTTTGGACTGTGGTGTCATCTCAAATGTACGCCATCGAGTGGAAATGTATTTCGATTACCATGTGATTGGATATGTGAGATCTGCTTTTTTTTCGAGAATTACCGTTCCGTTCAGAAGATGCGCATCTCGTTGACTCAGACAAGACAGGAGAACGAATTCAACGAAACAGAGCAACTGAAACGCAAGAGACATGTGATGTTGAGCTCCAATTGGCAGCCTTGGCATCTAAACATGGTCGCAAAATTGTTCACTTGAATATTGCTTCTTTACTGAAATACCTAGATGAATTGAAAATACTAATACGTAAATGTCCTAGTGATGTAATTACACTAAGTGAAACCCATTTAGACGAATCCATTTGTGACGAAGAAATTGCAATAAGTGAATACACCTGTGAACGTCGAGATCGAAACCGCTCAGGCGGAGGAGTCGCCGCATATGTACGTGAAGGGCTAAATTATATAGTTAAACCGGAATTTATGCCGACAGACCTGGAAATCATTGTAATGGAAATACATGAAGATAAGCAAAAATCGTATCATGTTGTAACTTGGTACAGACCACCCTCTTCAATTTCTGACTTGTTCACTAAATTCGAAGACAACCTTGAAATGATCGACGGAACTGGAACAGATGTTATCATTCTTGGCGATATGAACTGTGATATGAAGAAGAAAAACTGCCAGTAGCAAGCAAAACAGCTCTCTGATATATTTCATAATAATAATTGAGCAACTTATAATGGAAGCAACTCGTGTAACAAATAACTTAAGTTCATTGATTGATTTGATTGTGACGAACAATTCCCAGCAAATTCAGTCAAGTGGAGTATTGTATGTAACTCTGAGTGACCACTATATGGTATATTGTGTAAAAGGGAAACTTCCTAATTGTAATCAAATGCATAAATATAGAATGATGAGGAAAAAAAATGAAGCGCAACATTGTGCAAAATGGTATTGAACGTATAAATTTTTATTGTATACAAGAATATGTTTGCCACCAAAAGGCGCATTTGAAAATAAATTGAATTCTATATTGGATGAAATAGCACCCATTAAACGAATGAGAATCAAGAATAAAACATCAAAATAGATTGATTAAAACATCCTAGATTTGATTGATGAGAAAAATGCTGCCAAACAGACTGCCAAAGAGTCAAAAGAGGACGCTGACTGGCGTGTTTAAAAATCCTTAAGAAATAAAGTCACTGCTGTTATTAGGAAAGCAAAACGTGAGTTTATTGGAAATTGTATTGAAAACAGCTCTGATAGCAATACTCTTCTTTCATCTATGCAGCAATTCTTACCTACTTAGAAGAAAGTCTGCAATAATATTCCACAGTTACTTATTAATGAAGAAATTATCTGTGACCATAAACACATTTTGAATGAGTTCAATGAATATTTCGTTTCAGTATAGGTAAAAATAAACAAGCCCAATAAATTTGTCCTTCTCCAGGTCAGGTTTTCGGCCAAAACACTCAACGACTACTACACTTTTAAATATCACAGAAGATTTATTTGATAATATAAACAAAGGGTGCACAACAGAAATTGTTATGCTCGATTTACACAAAGCATTTGACTGCATTGATCATCACATCCTTCTGTAAATATTACGTTTTATCGATATGTCTGAAAAAGTTACCAAATGGTTTGAAAGTTATCTTATAGGGAGAAAGCAATTTATTACAATGAATGGTATAAGCTCGAATACTAAAGAACTTACATGCGGAATACCGGTTCTATCGTAGGACCCATGCAATATACGTGAACGACCTACCAACTGCAGTGAAGCATTCTAAGGTATTAATGTATACGATACGTGTTTATATATCAGTAGTAACAATGTTCAAGATTTGACAACAACGTTAAACAAAGACCTAGAATCCGTATGTGAATATCTAAAATACAACAGACCGAAATTAAATGTTAAGAAATATGAGTTTCTTGTTGTAGGTACCAGAAGTTAAACAGACTTGACCCTAATATACACTTACAAGTAGAGAGTAAACCCATTCCGAGAGTTTCATCGTGTAAGTATTTTGGCGTAATTCTAGACGAAAATCTAAGATGGAACCTACATATCCACGAAATAAGAAGAAAATGTATGTTTAAATTATATATATACTAAGGAGAATTCGTCCGATTATTATACGCCAAGCAGAATTGTTTTATAAATCCATGATACATTGTCATTTTGATTACTGTGATATAGTCTATGCAAATACAGGGGTTACGAACTTTCGAAAACTTCAAACTTTACAAAATAAAGCACTAAAAATTGTCTTAAGGAAAGACCCAAGAATCTCAAAAGATCAGCTGTTCCTACTTTTGAATTTAGACAACATTTTACAAAGATTTAAAAAAGGACATTAATAATGATGCAACAAATATGTTATAACAATGCACCAAAAACTAACCTACGTTTCTTTGAAAAGCGCAACCCCCGTGTATAATACCAGACACTCTTTGCATTATTTATCAGTACCTAAGGGCCAAACGAATTATACAATAAGGAGTTTAAGTAATAGGGGGCGAAATGCTGGAACACAATTTTACAGGAACTGAAAACCATAGAGAATAGAAATGTTAAAAAAAAAACACATCATGTCACCACCTAGGTAATACACGATGCGGGGGGGGGGGGCTGACCCTTGGGAGGAAAGTCGATCAGACTCTCGGGTTACAATAAACTTCTCTGTTAATTTTCCACTTTTGATTCATTATTGTTAATTCGTATTTTGTACATTATAATAAATCATGTTTTTTCCCCTTCTTATTCTTCATAGTTACCTATGCCAAATATGATTTCCTTTGTTTGGATTTTGCATGTGTTTATGTTTTGTTATCTTTTGTTACTGGCTTTTGTTTGTATCATAATTTGTATATTTTTATTCAGTTTACACGGAATTTCTGAAAAACAGCCGTTTAGGCTGAGAGAGTTATCGTGTTTAAATAAATAAATGAAATAACTGAAATGAATTCGATTGACAGATAGTTTGAGACAACAGTGGCAGTGGTAGCGATAGGCACATTTTGTTTATTTGATAGTTATAATGTTGTAATAATGTGTTCCCCATAGGTAAGCTCATGCTCGCGAGGTTGATGATAGTAAGCAAATAATTACCGTTGGTGAAGGTGATGGGACAAACTATCACTTCCGAGGCGATCTGGATGTAGCTATCTTTCCGAAGCGAAGCTGAGGAAAGATAGCGTATACATTCAGATCGCCGAGGAAGTGATAGTTTGCCATCGCCTGAAACCAAAAGGTGATTATTTGCTTTATATTCCACATCGGAAACATTTCACTTCTTCCGTCATTTTAGAGCAACAAGTCATCAATTAACAGCTAGCAAACGGTGTACGATACGTACAGTGCATGCAGTACGTACGTACGTATACGCAACGCACTTTCACTGAAGATAGTAGTACTATCTAAACAGTTTAACGAACTTTTCTTCTCCCATCAATGATGGGCGAACTATCTTTCATCACGTGATTTACTTTTGACCAATCGTAGAGCAAGATTCTTAGTATGTGGAATATAATAGATTATATTCAAACCCATTCGGGTTCAATTGAGGAAATCAAACATACACGTAGTTGTTAGCGGGCTTAGCAGATTGGGCCTGTTGTCCATATTTTTCGCAGATTTTTCTCCTTTATTATATTGTTTTCTTTGGAAATGGTACGTCAACGTGCAATATTTTCAAAATATACTTTCAAATAAAATATCATCCATATTCTCGGTCAATAACCAAATTCATTCTCATAATACTCGGCTTTGCAATATGTTTCATTTATGGAAAGTGTAAAGTTCATTCTCTAAAAAATCTGTAAGAAATACTTTGCCAAACATAATTATGGAACACTCGACCACAAGTCATACGCTTATATAAAAACAGTTCAATGTTTAAAAAAACAAATAAAACTGACCTTGTATTCTGAGTACCGTTGAATTTACCTTCCAAACCTTTTTACCCCTCCAATTTTACATTATTTCACACATGTTCTTGTAATTGTTTGTCCTTATATTGTGTTTATCGCTGTGTTTTGTGATATATTTAACTAATATTATACTCATATTCAGGGGAACTTTTTTAAAACAAGGCCACTATGGGTTTTTCCTTTGTTCTCCTATTTCATTTGAAGTTATTGTATAAACTGAACATTCTCTGCCTTTAATAGTAGGCCTATGTATATATACGTGTACGTTTATTTGCTTTTGCTGCTTTTTAATGAAAATGAAATGAAAAAACGAACTGAACTGAACTTATTGATTGTAGCCTAGACCTATTATAGGCCAACTTGAAAACCTATGATACAAAATAGTTGATTTGTAAGTGATTCTATAACGAGAGTACTGTTTCTACAATGATGAGTCTGTAGGCCAATTGATTAGGCATACGTAGCATATCAATAAATTGAAATGGACATATTAAAGGCAAAACTTATTGGATTGTTACAACAACAAAAATTATAATGGTGATGAATTATTGAAGCACTGGCATGCTAATGGCGGCTTGGGGGCAGTTACCCCCCCCCCGCAATGAAATTAAAGGAGAATGTATTTTTGCCGCTTCATCAAGAAAATATGAATAAACTTTACATTGCAAATTTCAACGTATTTCCAGCGTCAGAAATTGCATGGATACATTTTGAAAATGTCATTTTCTTACGTTCGCTTGCAATACATATTGTCTTTCTTCTCCCCTCTTGATCCTCTTTCCTAACATATTACAATGTTGGGAAAGTATGTTCTTCCAAAAAATGTGTTGGTAAGCCATATTCAATGCCCAAAATTATTTCAGGTAGGCCCCAGTACTGCTTGAACAATTTACCTTTTACTTGCAAGAGTTTGCCAAAGCTCGCTCGTTTCGCTCGCTCACAAAGGCACATCTTTTGTTATCCTATTGCAACGAGGCCCTATTATTCAAATTATCGATATCGTTATTACCATTTTCGTAACTATGAGGACATTTGTACGTTTGTAGAGTGAGGGACAGTGAACTAAATTATCTCCAGAGGTGTTACTCTTTCAAGCAATTCGACCTGTGTTCTGGTGTTGCATATTGCTTTCATATCTTGCTACCAACTTCCACACCTTTTTCTCCACTTATGTTATTTAATATTAATTTCTTTATATTCTCTCTCACTTTCTCGTTCAATGTCTCTTCCTTTTATTCTATTATACTTACCTTAGTATCTCTCTCCTTCCGAATTCCTGGTATCGTGATTAATCAGTCCCTTCGTGAATAGGCCATTAGTGTATTTGGAATTCCTAGATGTCTGACATGTTGCGTCTGGGAAATTTCCATTTCTCTTTTCAAATACTTTAAATTGTTTAGAAAGAATTCTATGTTTTCCATGAAGCAAGAAAATATTAATTCCTTTGTATTATGTATATGTGCGAAAATATTATATGTTAATAATGATATCGGGATATTTCGAATGTCTTGAATATTTGCAGCATTTCTATGTCTTACCCCAAAGTGAAAAGTGCAAAATGTACTGTAAGCACTTGTATTGTTATGCCCTGCCCCACACGGCAGCCCTACACTCTTCAAAGAAAGAAGAATACACAGCCGAAAAGTACAGCGCATTTTTCAACTTTTCACTTTTGACCTTGCCCTTTATTTTTCGCATTCGATGACACTTTCTAAAGAGCATACGATTACAGATAAAGCGAATACGGGAACCTAGGAATTAAAATGCCTTACCAAAGGACACTAGCGCATGGATTTGGTTTGAGAAGGTTTTTAATTGATCTGAATTATTTAGGGAGGCGGGGGGTCATTTTCTTTTGAATGTGCAATTAAAACAAAAAAATCGTATAAGTATAGACCTGACACAGATTCTTGAATACTTCTATATAGAAAGCTTATCATTAAACAATTAC
The DNA here is from genome assembly GCA_037976565.1 of Mesocentrotus franciscanus. Classification (NCBI taxonomy): domain Eukaryota; kingdom Metazoa; phylum Echinodermata; class Echinoidea; order Camarodonta; family Strongylocentrotidae; genus Mesocentrotus; species Mesocentrotus franciscanus. Next base: position 13,167,390 of record CP137677.1, read on the forward strand.
ATTGAATGAATAATGAACATGAGGGCTACAGCATAACCAGTGAACTAAAATTCGAGCAAGTACAACAAATAATTTTTAATAATATCTATTCTACTCTAGGTGACTTTTGCCAAGGATGCTGTGAATGTGGTTACATGGAAAAGTGCTATTGCGATTCTGTCTGCCAGGACGCGAGAGACTGCTGTCATGACTATGTTCAATTTTGCGCTAATGGTGCGTATCCATTTTGATTTGTGTATGTGCATTCCAAACCATTCACATTAAAATATATAGAATATAGTATTTGAATGCCACAGTGGAGTGTGGTTGAGAGTGGCAAAAACAGATTATTGTTTTGCCTTAGAAAATTAGTGCCGTGGCAGGGATTTGAATACCATACCGTGTCATCCATAGTCTGGAGGTATATCCGCTAGACCACGACATCTCTAAGCACGATTACTATTTGTTTGAAGCTGCAGCAGCCCGTTAGAACGTATGTCTACGATACAGAGAAGTTCAATTTCGCAAACCTTCGGAGTCAAGAGAGAGTTTACTTTTAATGAATTCTACAACTAGTTATTTGTCAGAAGGTCCAAAATGTAGTACAACCATTTTGAAATTATGAAAATTTGTTTTTGGAAAAGTCATATAATTTTTGAATTTTTACTCTGAATGGTCTATTGAAATTGGTATATCTTCCGACAGATAATATAATGGTGGTCACAAACCCCCTTTTGAGGGACGCCCCTGTTAACAGGTATAGGCAATTTGAAAACTTGGGACATCAAGTCCAATAGAAAGACATCGTGCGTCAACATTAATCACAAGAGAACGATTTGATTCTGTGTAGATCGTCATGTAGAAATTAGGTTTGGACATTTGTAAGGATGAATAATTTTATTACACTTTCCCTGCGAAGTTATAATGACAGACTCTTAAGTTTAGTATCCGCTTCTATAAATTCATCCTTTTATATATTACGATGGTGTATCTTCATCTTTAAAAAACAATAGATATATTTGTTTTATTATCATTATCATTATTTTTTAAATAAATGTTCTTGTTATAATTATTAGTTTTACCTCTTTGTGCCATTTTGATGCCTTTCTCTCAAGTGGAATCATTTCCTAAAGCCACATATAGGTTCATTTTGTACTTCGTTCTAGCTCAACCAAATTTGAATAAAGTAGAACTGAATTGAACTTAATGACACTGAGTAATATTGAGGCGACTTTATGTGAATTACATGATATATATCCGTGGTGTTTTATTGAATATCATAAGTCTTCTGAAATTATAAAATGATATCATTTTGTTTCTTAGGTGGAATGATGGACCTTCAGGATTCTGAACACTATCAAATTGTTTGGGATCATCAACTTCAGGATAAAGAAATAGAATTAACAATAATCTCTGAAAATTCTTTTTTCCTTTTTATTTCGTACTAGAATCAACGACTCAAGATTACAATACACCTCGTAAGTCTGTCTCTGTTTTGTCATTACTTCATCTCATACGGTCGCTAAACCATGAAGGCAATACAAATGTGTTTTTTTTTGTACCAATACTAAGTCCCTTGGTCTCAGATGACTCTTCTTGAAAACATTTATGGGTTGAAGAAATTTAGATCCAAATTATGGATCCGCAATTGCTTAGATCAGCGCTTTTCAACCGGGGTGCCACGACACCTGGGGGTCCGCACTATATCTCAAGGGGTGCCGCCAGAGAAATTGAGTTGTAGTTAAAAATAGTTTTAGGAAAAACAGCAATTTGTACAAATATTTGACACCGTTATGTATTTTGATGAGGAAATTGCGTTTTAAAGAAAATATATATATATTGTCACATTCCTATCTCGCTACACTCGCTCGCAATATTTAGAAACTGGATAATGTCAAACAGCGAATGGCCCAAATACCTCCGCATTTGGACAACGGGTGTCCGTATATCTTTCTATTTTGCAGGTACCTGAATGTCGTCATATTAGGCAGCAAGGTGCCCAAATATATTGTATATTTTGTATATCGAAAATACATTTTTACCACGCACATTCGCTTTACTCGCTTGTAAAAATTAGAAAAATGATAATTAGTGGAAACGAGATACCCGAATATCCCCATATTCGTGTATTGAGATGAACGAATATGCGATTTCTGTATTAGGCATCGAGGTCCCGCATATATAATTTCACATCTTATCAAGTGTGTTTTTATGTCAAAATAACAGTTTTGCCACAATAACAAAAGCCCTTCTTCTGTGCTCGCTCGCACAATTTAGGAGCAACTGTGCCCATACATGTGTACATGTCACTTGACAAATGCCAGAGTGACGGAAAATTCATCTTCGGTGATGAATTTGGGATTGGGGTGACGTGAAATGTTTATTTCTTAAAATTGCCTAAAAGTGGAGAAAGGTGTAATCTTGTTCCGGAACTAAAATATGATAATTTTTATCACATTTTATCTCATTTGATTACATTCCATCGCATTCATAGCTATTGCAGATGAAACAACTGAGGCAACAAGCGTGAGTTTTCAATGGTTTAAACTTTCTCATCGCATCGTGTTGTAGAGGTGTTGTGGTGTTGTGGTCGAGTGGATACGTCGCCGGACTGTCGATCACAAGGTCCGCGGTTCGAGTCCCGCCGCTGCACTAATGTCCTTTGGCAAGACATTGATCTACATTTGCCACACTCCACCTAGGTGAAGTAAATGGGTACCTGGTAGGAATTTATTCCTTGAAACGCAGCGCGCGTAACAGCTGCACTGCTAAAGCCAGGGTAATTATGCTGCATTATTGTAGAGCGCTTAGAGACTTCTGATAAAGTAAGTGTTAGGCGCTATATAAGCACTGTAATTATTATTATTATTATTATTATCGCAATAGTGTGATGATGTTATGCAGAGTATAATACACATATTAATCATGACATCATCGTCCAAGAGAAATTATATTTCGTAAATAACGCGTAAACATCAATAACATAATTGTACTGATATTCATTAATGCTTTGTGTATCTCTATGATTTTAGGGCTGTAGAAATTTGATGATGTAAATGAAATATCTGTTATTGGTTTCTCTTGAATTTCAGAGACCTACCAGTCAAGCTCCAGTGTCAGGTAAATGATAACATCCTTCTGTAGAATTGACGCACACAGACGCGCGCGCACACACAAACACTTCCCCCATATGAATATCGGCCCCGGTCAATAAACTAGAATAGAGAAAGGTGTTATCGTGGTATGGAAACTGAAATAGGATATTTTTTTCTCATTTTATCTCTTTTTATCTCATTTTACCCCTTTCACAGGTATTGCAAATGAAACAAATGAGGCAACAAGCGTGAGTTATTAATCTTCTTATCTTTTTAACTATTCTCATCCAAAAAGTGTGATGACATTATGCAGGACATTATGCAGGACATTATGCAGTGCATAATGCACATTTATTATTCATGGCATCATCGTCCAAGATCCAAGAGATATTATATTTCGTAAATAATTCGTAAACATCAAATTATATAATTATATTGATATCCATGAATGCTATGTGTATCTCCACGATTTTTAGACTGTAGAAACTCGATGATGTAAATGAAATATCTGTTATTGGTTTCTCTTGAATTTCAGAGACCTACCAGTCAAGCTCCAGTGTCAGGTAAATGGTAACATCCTTCTGTTAAATACACGCACACAGACGCGCGCGCGCGCGCACACACACACACACACACACGCACATTCCCTTAAATATTAACCTACATACATACAATTAAAGTCAAATCAAGGATGTCAGAGTGCATTTGATATCAGTATGAGACCTCTCATCGAATATTTTAACGTGGTGGCCAATTTTTTGCCATATCTGTATTACATAGGGCCTAGTTGCAAACTAAAACTAAGTGAGGTTTAATGTATACTTCTAGTTCCCAGTTTACAGAGAACATTTTAGTTGCCAACTAGGCAAAGTAAGGTCTTTTGAATATGGGCTCTGGTCAAAAGCCTAGAAATAGAGAAAGGTGTAATCTTGTTCCGGAAACTAAAATATAATTTTTTATCTCAATTTATCTCATTTGGGCTCATTCCATCGCATTCATAGCTATCGCAGATGAAACAACTGAGGCAACAAGCGTGAGTTATCAATGGAATAAACTTTCTCATCCTCATTGTAACTTTCTCATCCAAATGGTGTGATCATGATATGCAGAGTAGTAATGCACATATTAATCATGACATCATCGTCCAAGAGAAATTATGTTTCGTAAATAACGCGTAAATATCAAATTACATAATTGTATTGATATCAATGAATGCTGTGTGTATCTCAATGATTTTAGGACTGTAGGAAATTGGATGAAGTAAATTAAATATCTTTTATTGCTTTCTCTTACATTTCAGAGACCTACCAGTCTAGCTCCAGTGTCAGGTAAATGGTAACATCCTTCTGTTGAATACACGCACACAGACGCGCGCGCGCTCACATACACACACACGTGCACACTCCCTTATATATTAACCTACATAATTATATACAATTAAAGTCAAATCAAGGATGTCAAAGTGCATTTGATATCAGTATGAGACCTCTCATCGAATATTTTAACGTGGGGCCAAGTTTTTGCCATATCTTTATTACATAGGACCTAGTTGTAAAATAAAACTAAGAGAGGTTTGATGTATACTTCTAGTTCTTAGTTGACAGAGAGGATTTTAGTTGCCAACTAGGCAAAGTAAGGTCTCATGAATATGGGCTCTGGTCAAAAGCCTAGAAGTAGAGAAAGGTATTATCTTGTTACGGAAAGTAAAATATGATATTTTTTATCACATTTGATCTCATTTGATCTCATTCCATCGCATTCAAAGCTATCGCAGATGAAACAACTGAGGCAACAAGCGTGAGTTATCAATAGTTTAAACTGTCTAATCCGAATATTGTTATGATGTTATGCAGAGTATAAAGCACATATTAACCATGACATCATCGTCCAAGAGAAATGATATTTCGTAAACAACGCGTAAACATCAAATTACATAATTGTATTGATATCCATGAATGCTATGTGTATCTCTATGATTTTAGGGCTGTAGAAATTTGATGATGTAAATGAAATATCTGTTATTGGTTTCTCTTGAATTTCAGAGACCTACCAGTCTAGCTCCAGTGTCAGGTAAATGGTAACATCCTTCTGTTGAATACACGCACACACACACACTCCCCCAAATATTAACCTTTATATATACATTTAAAGTCAAATCAAGGATGTCAAAGTGCATTTGATATCAGTATGAGACCTCTCATTGAATATTTTAACGTGGGGGCCAATTTGTTGCCATATCTGTATTACATAGGACCTAGTAGCAAACTAAAACTGAGTGAGGTTTAGTGACTACTTCTAGTTCCTAGTTGACAGAGCATTTTAGTTGCCAACTAGGCAAAGTAAGGTCTCATGAATATGGGCTCTGGTCAAAAGCCTAGAAGGAGAGAAAGGTGTAAACTTGTTCTGGAAACTAAAATATGATAATTTTTATCACATTTTATCTTCTTTGATCTCATTCCATCGCATTCATAGCTATTAGAGATGAAACAACTGAGGCAACAAGCGTGAGTTATCAATGGTTTAAACTTTCTCATCCTCATTGTATCTTTCTCATCCGAAAAGTGTGATGATGTTATGCAGAGTATAATGCACATATTAATCATGACATCATCGTCCAAGAGAAATTATGTTTCGTAAATAACGCATAAATATCTTAATTACATAATTGTATTAATATCCATTAATGCTTTGTTTATCTCAATGATTTTAGGACCGTAGAAATTTGATTAAGTAAATGAAATATCTGTTATTGGTTTCTATTGAATTTCAGAGACCTACCAGTCAAACTCCAGTGTCAGGTAAATGATAACATCCTTTAGTAGAATTCACGCAGACAGACGCGCGTGCACACACAAACACTTTCCCCCACATGAATATCGGCCCTGGCCAATAGCCTAGAATAGAGAAAGGTGTAATCTTTGTACGGAAACTGAAATATGATAATTTAAAACTCATTTATCTCATTTTATCTCATTCCATCGCATTCATAGCTATCGCAGATGAAACAACTAAGGCAACAAGCGTGAGTTATCAATCATCTTATCTTTTTTTACCATTCTCATCCGAATAGTATGATGACATTATGCAGTGCATAATGCACATATATTATTCATGACATCATCGTCCAAGATCAAAGAGAAATTATTTTTCGTAAATAACGCGCAAACATCAAATTACATAATTGTATTGATATCAATGAATGCTGTGCGTATCTCAATGATTTTAGGACTGTAGGAAATTGGATGAAGTAAATGAAATATCTGTTATTGGTTTCTCTTGAATTTCAGGGTCATACCAGTCAAGCTCCAGTGTCAGGTAAATGATAACATCCTTCTGTTGAATACACGCACACAGACGCGCGCGCGCACACATACACACACACACACACACACACCCACACGTACACACACAAACACACGTACACACTCCCTTAAATATTAACCTACATAATTATATACAATTAAAGTCAAATCAAGGATGTCAAAGTGTATTTGATATCAGTATGAGACCTCTCATCGAATATTTTAACGTGGGGCCAAGTTTTTGCCAAATCTTTATTACATAGGACCTAGTTGCAAAATAAAACTAAGAGAGGTTTGATGTATACTTCTAGTTCTTAGTTGACAGAGAGCATTTTAGTTGCCAACTAGGCAAAGTAAGGTCTCATGAATATGGGCTCTGGTCAAAAGCTTAGAAGTAGAGAAAGGTGTTATCTTGTTCTGGAAAATAAAATATAATATTTTTTATCACATTTTATCTCATTTGATCTCATTCCATCGCATTCATAGCTATCGCAGATGGAACAACTGAGGCAACATGCGTGAGTTTTCAATAGTTTAAACTCTCTCATCCGAATATTGTGATGATATTATGCAGAGTATAAAGCACATATTAATCATGACATCATCGTTCAAGAGAAATTATATTTCGTAAATAACGCGTAAATATCAAATTACATAATCATATTGATATCCATGAATGCTATGTGTATCTCTATGATTTTAGGGCTGTAGAAATTTGATGATGTAAATGAAATATCTGTTATTGGTTTCTCTTGAATTTCAGAGACCTACCAGTCAAGCTCCAGTGTCAGGTAAATGATTACATCCTTCTGTAGAATACACGCACACACACACACACACTCCCCCAAATATTAACCTTCATATATACATTTAAAGTCAAATCAAGGATGTCAAAGTGCATTTGATATCAGTATGAGACCTCTCATTGAATATCTTAACGTGGGGGCCAATTTGTTGCCATATCTGTATTACATAGGACCTAGTTGCAAACTAAAACTGAGTGAGGTTTAGTGACTACTTCTAGTTCCTAGTTGACAGAGCATTTTAGTTGCCAACTAGGCAAAGTAAGGTCTGATGAATATGGGCTCTGGTCAAAAGCCTAGAAGGAGAGAAAGGTGTAAACTTGTTCTGGAAACTAAAATATGATAATTTTTATCACATTTTATCTCATTTGATCTCATTCCATCGCATTCATAGATATCGCAGATGAAACAACTAAGGCAACAAGCGTGAGTTATCAATCTTCTTCTTTTTTTTACCATTCTCATCCGAATAGTATGATGACATTATGCAGTGCATAATGCACATATATTATTCATGACATCATCGTCCAAGATCAAAGAGAAATTATTTTTCGTAAATAACGCGTAAACATCAAATTACATAATTGTATTGATATCAGTGAATGCTGTGTGTATCTCAATAATTTTGGGACTGTAAGAAATTGGATGAAGTAAATGAAATATCTGTTATTGGTTTCTCTTGAATTTCAGAGACCTACCAGTCTAGCTCCAGTGTCAGGTAAATGGTAACATCCTTCTGTTGAATACACGCACACAAACGCGCGCGCGAACACATACACACACACCCACACATACACACACAAACACACGTACACACTCCCTTAAATATTAACCTACATAATTATATACAATTAAAGTCAAATCAAGGATGTCAAAGTGTATTTGATATCAGTATGAGACCTCTCATCGAATATTTTAACGTGGGGCCAATTTGTTGCCATATCTGTATTACATAGGACCTAGTTGCAAACTAAAACTGAGTGAGGTTTAGTGACTACTTCTAGTTCCTAGTTGACAGAGCATTTTAGTTGCCAACTAGGCAAAGTAAGGTCTGATGAATATGGGCTCTGGTCAAAAGCCTAGAAGGAGAGAAAGGTGTAAACTTGTTCTGGAAACTAAAATATGATAATTTTTATCACATTTTATCTCATTCCATCTCATTCCATCGCATTCATAGCTATTGCAGATGAAACAACTGAGGCAACAAGCGTGAGTTATCAATCTTCTTATCTTTTTTTTTACTATTCTCATCCGAATAGTATGATGACATTATGCAGTGCATAATTCACATATATTATTCATGACATCATCGTCCAAGATCAAAAAGAAATTATTTTTCGTAAATAACGCGTAAACATTAAATTACATAATTGTATTGATATCAATGAATGCTGTGTGTATCTTAATGATTTTAGGACTGTAGGAAATTGGATGAAGTAAATGAAATATCTGTTATTGGTTTCTCTTGAATTTCAGAGACCTACCAGTCTAGCTCCAGTGTCAGGTAAATGGTAACATCCTTCTGTTGAATACACGCACACACAGGCGCGCGCGCACACACACATACTCCCCCAAATATTAACCTACATATATACAATTGAAGTCAAATCAAGGATGTCAAAGTGTATTTGATATCCATATGAGACCTCTCATCGAATAATTTAACGTGGGGGCTAATTTGTTGCCATAGCTTTATTACCTCGGACCTAGTTGCAAACTAAAACTGAGTGAGGTTTAAGGACTACTTCTAGTTCCTAGTTAACAGAGAGCATCTTAGTTGCCATCTAGGCAAAGTAAGGCCTTATGAATATGGGCTCTGGTCAAAAGCCAAGAAGTAGAGAAAGGTGTTATCATGTTACGGAAACTAAAATATGATAATTTTTATCACATTTTATCTCATTTGATCTCATTCCATTGCATTCATAGCTATTGTAGATGAAACGACGGAGGCAACAAGCGTGAGTTATCAATGGATTAAACTTTCTCATCCTCATTGTATCTTTCTTCAATCATTCAATTCTTTTGAATGTATTGATTTAGCTGTATCATCGAACTCCCAAAAACCTCTTCGCCTCATCATTCTTTATCGGCCTCAAAAAACAAAAGATAAGCAACATTTGGCACCAATTTTCTTTCGTGAATTTGGCATATTCTTAGAGGATATTGCATCAATACACTTTTATGTAGATGACTCGACTGATAGAGAAGCTACTATTTTTTTTTTTTACAGATCTCATAACCTCCGCTGGACTTACTCAACATGTAACTGGACCTACCCACAAAGATGGACACACTCTTGATCTCATCCTAACTCGAAATACTGATAACTTTGTCTCAAATTTAAATACTACCAGTTGTTTGCCGTTTGATCATTCTGCTGTGATATGTAATCTGAATATTGCGCGACCAAAACCAGCAAAAATTAAAATCTCTTTCCGTAAATTTCGCGATATTAATATTAATGTCTTTCTCACTGATATATTGAATTCACCTCTGTATAAATCTCCCGCATCTGAATTGGACAACTTGGTTTGTCAATATGACTCTGTTCTAAACAACCACGCACCTTTAATAACTTGCACAATAAGGTGTCGTCCTAACGCACCTTGGTTCAATGAAAAATTACATGAAATGAAACGGAACTTACGATGCCTTGAGCGACGTTGGAATGCTTCTAAATTAGAAGTTGACAGACAAATTTTCAAAAACCAATGTTATGAATATAATCGCATGAACAAACAATCTAAACAAAACCATCATTCAAAACAATTTGAAGGCTGTAATTCAAAGCAGCTATTTCAAAAAGTCAACAAATTGTGCACACAAAAAGTATCCAAGGTGTTAACTTCTGATGATTCTGATCTTTCACTTGCTGAACGTTTTTCTGATTTTTTTACCGACAAAATTCGGAGTATCAAAAATGTTCTTAAGGATTCATCAAAAACGGATGTTTCCATATCCATACTTGATTCATGCAATTCTTCATTTCCTGAATTTTTACCAGTATCAGAGGATACTGTCAGAGTTATAATAATGAAATCTCCATCAACTTCATGTAGTCTCGATCCAATGCCGACATGGTTGCTTAAGAAATGTTTAGATGAGCTTTTACCAGTCATTACCAAAATTATAAACATGTCTATTCAAAGTGATCAATTTACAGAAATTTTGAAATCGGCACAAATCACTCCTCTTTTGAAGAAACCAAATTTGGATTATGAAATTTTGAAAAACTATCGGCCTGTTGCCAACCTTAAGTTTCTTGCTAAAACAATTGAACGTGCTTGTGCTTTTCAAATTCAGGGCTATCTATCATCAAACAATCTGTGTATTAAAATGCAATCTGCATATAGATCTTGTCATAGCGTTGAAACTGCTCTTTCACGTGTATACAATGATTTGTTGTTAGCTGTGGATCAAGGTGATGAAGCCAGGGGCGGATCCAGCCGGCGGCAAGGGAGGGGGCCTAAAAAGGGGCCCACTTCGTGCGGTCATTTTTTTTCCAACACCACCCCTTGGGCGCCAGGGTAGTGAGCACAATTTTTTTTTTTTGGCACCCGAAAAATTTTTTCCCTACGGGAAGGGTTATTTTTTTTCCACCGCCACCCCCCCTTAGGCGCCAGGGGAGGGGGCCCAACTTTTCAAAAAAAAGGTGTTTTTACCTGTTTTTTTCTAGGGAGGGCCCGGGCCCCCCCCCCTGGATCCGCCACTGGATGAAGCTGTTTTGATACTTTTAGACTATTCTGCGGCTTTCGGTACTATCAGTCATAATATTTTTCTTGATCGCTTACGTAATAGATATGGTGTATCAGGTACTGCCTTGAATTGGTTTAAAACATATTTTATGAATCGTTCTCAATCTATTGTCATTAATGACTCATTATCCAAACCTCATGTACCACTGGAAGGTGTTCCTCAGGGATCTGTCATCGGCCCATTGTCATTTACGTTGTACACTGCACCACTTGAAGATATTATTGAAGTGCATGGTTTAGGCCGAAAGATATATGCAGATGACACCCAAGTTTATGTTGTTTTGAAACGTGATTCCGACCATTCTGTCATTACCAAACTTGAAAGATGTATAAATGATATCAAAGCTTGGTCCACTGCTAATGATTTGAAGTTAAATGAGGATAAAACTGAGGTTATTCATGTAACATCTCGATTCATAAAGTCCAACTATTTACCATCTGTTGAAATTGCTAATGTTCCGATACAACCTGTCAAAAGTGCACGTAACTTTGGTGTCATCTTTGAAAATGATCTTAGGATGGATGATTATATAAACAATATTTGTCGCTCAGCTTCATATGCCTTGTACAAGATAGGTCGTATTATAAATTTTCTTGATCAAAAATCTACCGAAACGCTTATACACGCATTCATTACATGCTGTCTTGATCAATGCAATAGCCTTCTGTATGACCTTCCGGAGTCGCACATTGCAAAACTCCAGAGAATCCAAAACTCTGCTGCCAGGCTGGTAACACGCACACGTTCTTGTGAACACATAACTCCAGTACTTCGCAAATTGCATTGGTTGCGGGTGACGTACCGCATTATGTACAAAATCTTGGTTTTAACTTATAAATGCATTCATGAATTGGCACCAATTTATCTGCAAGAACTAATCTACGAATACAAACCCTCACGTAATCTACGGTCATCTTCTCAATTAAACCTCGTATCTACTTCGGTGTCAACTCTTTCCTATGGTCATCGCTCTTTTTGCAAAGCTTCTGCTGAACTTTGGAACAAACTCCCTTTAAATGTCAAAAACTGTCAAACTATTAATCAATTCAAAACTTGTCTTAAGACACATTTATTCAAAATTGCATTTGATGATTAACTTACTCTGTTCACATTGATGTGTATTACATATGTATTGAAATTTGTAGGTTTATTTGCACTTTTGTTTTTTGTTTTGTGAAAAATGTTATTGTTTATCAGTCTATTTTGTTTGTTATAGCGATTAGAGACTTCGGTAGTAAGCGCTTTATAAGCACCGTTTTTGGTTGTTTTGTTTTAATCATTATTCTCATCCAAATAGTGTGATGCTGTTATGCAGAGTATGATGCACATATTAATCATAAAATCATCGTCCAAGAGAAATTATATTTCGTAAATAACGTGTAAACATCATATAATATAATTATATTGATATCCATTAATGCTTTGTGTATCTCTATGATTTTAGGACTGTAGATATTTAATTAAGTAAGTGAAATATCTGTTATTGTTTTCTCTTGAATTTCAGAGACCTACCAGTCTAGCTCCAGTGTCAGGTAAATGATAACATCCGTCTGTAAATTTCACGCACACAGACGCGCGTGCACACACAAACACTTCCCCAAAGGAACATCGGCCCTGGTCAATAACATAGAATAGAGAAAGGTGTAATCATTGTACGGAAAATGATATATAAAAAAAAATCTAATTTTACCTCTTTTTATCTCATTTTATCCCATTCACAGGTATTGCAGATGAAACAACTGAGGCAACAAGCGTGAGTTAACAATGGTTCAAACTTTCTCATCCTCATTGTATCTTTCTCAGTCGAATAGTGTGATGATGTTAAGCAAAGTATAATGCACATATTAATCATGCTATCACCGTCCAACAGAAATTATATTTCGTAAATAACGCGTAAACATGAAATTACATAATTATATTGATATCATTTATTGCTATGTGTATCTCTATGATTTTAAGATTGTAGACATTTGATTCCGTAAATGAAATATCTGTTGTTGGTTCTCTTGAATTTCAGAGACCTACCAGTCAAGCTCCAGTGTCAGGTAAATGGTAACATCCTTCTGTAGAATTCACGCACACAGACGCGCACGCACACACAAACACTTCCCCCACATGAATATCGGCCCTTGTCAGTAGACTACAATAGAGAAAGGTGTAATCATGGTATGGAAACTAAAATAGGGTATTTTTTCTCATTTTATCTCTTTTTTAGCTCATTTTACCCCTTTCACAGGTATTGCAGATGAAACAACTGAGGCAACAAGCGTGAGTTAACAATGGTTCAAACTTTCTCATCCTCATTGTATCTTTCTCATCCGAATAGTGTGATGATGTTATGCAAAGTATAATGCACATATTAATCAAGATATCATCATCCAATAGAAATTATATTTCGCAAATAACGCGTAAACATGAAATTACATAATTGTATTGATATCCATTAATGCTATGTGTATCTCTATGTCTATAGGACTGTAGAAATTTGATTAAATAAATGAAATATCTGTTATTGGTTTCTCTTGAATTTCAGGGTCCTACCAGTCTAGCTTCAGTGTCTGGTAAATGATAACATCCTTCTGTTGAATACACGCACACAGACGCGCACTCACACATACACTCTCCCCCAATTATTTAACTACGTATATATTATTAAAGTAAAATCAAGGATGTCAGAGTGCATTTGTTATCAGTATGAGACCTCTCATCGAATATTTTAACGTGGGGCTAATTTGTTGCCATAGCTTTATCACCTAGGACCTAGTTGCAAACTAAAACTAAGTTAGATTTAATGACTACTTCTAGTTCATAGTTGACAAAGAGCATTTTAGTTGCCAACTAGGCAAAGTAAGATGCTGCTTGTAAGTATCGGCTTGCATGGTGATGTAAGAAAGATTACCGAGAGTTCTTTTCAGAACTCCTCAATCCTCCCTCTCTCACATGGTGCACCCACAAGCCTACTGTATAGGAAAAGTAAGGTCTTATGAATATGGGCTCTGGTCAAAAGCCTAGCAGTAGAGAAAGGTGTTATCATGTTACGGAAACTAAAATATGAACATTTTTATCACATTTTATCTCATTTGATCTCATTCCATCGCATTCACAGATATTATAGATGAAACAACTGAGGCAACAATCGTGAGTTATCAATCTTCTCATCCTTGTATCATTCTCATCCGGATAGTGTGATCACATTATGCAGTGCATAATGCACATATATTATTCATGACATCATCGTCCAAGATCCAATAGAAATTATATTTCGTTAATAATTCATGAACATCAAACTACGTAATAATATTGTATCGATATCCATTAATGCTATATGTGTATGATTATGCTATATGGGACTGTAGAAATTCGATGAAGTAAATGAAATATCTGTTACTGGTTTCCCTTGAATTTCAGAGACCTACCAGTCAAGCTCCAGTGACAGGTAAATGATTACATCCTTCTGTAGATTTCACGTACACAAACTCGCGCGCACACACAAACACTTCCCCCACATGAATATCGGCCCTGGTCAATAGCCTAGAATGAAGAAAGGTGTAATCATTGTACGGAAACTTTTTTTTCTTCTTCTCATATTACCTCTTTTTTCTCATTTTATCCCATTCACAGGTATTGCGTATGAAACAACTGAGGCAACAAGTGTGAGTTAACAATGGTTCAAACTTTCTCATCTTCATTGTTTCTTTCTCATCTGAATAGTGTGATGATGTTATGCAAAGTATAATGCACATATTAATCAAGACATCATCCAATAGAAATTATATTTCGTAAATAACGCATAAACATGAAATTACATAATTGTATTGTTATCCATTAATGCTATGTGTATCTCTATGTTTATAGGACTGTAGAAATTTGATTTAAAAAATGCAATATCTGTTATTGGTTTTTTTTCTCTTGAATTTCAGGGTCCTACCAGTCAAGCTCCAGTGTCAGGTATATAATAACATCCTTCTGTGGAATACACGCACACAGACGCGCACTCACACGTACACTCCCCCCAAATATTAACCTACATATATATATAATTAAAGTAAAATCAAGGATTTCAAAGTGCATTTGATATCAGAATGAGACCTCTCATCGAGTTATTCAACGTGGGGGCCATCTAGTTGCCAACTAGGCCTAATGACCTTGGACCTAGTTGCAAACTGAAACTTAGTGAGGTATAATAAATACTTCTACTTCCTAGTTGACAGAGAGCATTTTAGTTGCAAACTAGGCAAAGTAAGGTCTCATGAATATGGGCTCTGGTCAAAAGCCTAGAAGTAGAGAAAGGTGTAATCATGTTACGGAACTAAAATATGGTAATTTATATAACATTTTATCTCATTTGAATTCTTTCCATTGCATTCACAGGTATTGCAGAAGAAACAAATGAGGCAACAATCGTGAGTTATCAATCTTTTTATCTTTGTACCATACTCATCCGAATAGTGTGATGACAGTATGCAGTACATAATGCACATATATTATCTATGACATCATCGTCCAAGATCCAAGAGAAATTATATTTCGTAAATAATTCATTAAATAATTATATTGATATCCATTAATGCTATGTGTATCTCTATGATTGTAGGATTGTAGAAGTTTGATGAAGTAAATGAAATATCTGTTATTGGTTTCTCTTGAATTTCAGAGACCTACCAGTCAAGCTCCAGTGTCGGGTAAATGATAACATTCTTCTGTTGAATTCACGCACACAGACGCGCACGCACACACAAACATTTCCACCACATGAATATCAACCTTGGTCAATATCCTAGAATAGAGATAGTTGTAATCATGATACGGAAACTGAAATAGGAATTTTTTCTCATTTCATCTCTTTTTATCTCATTTTACCCCATTCACATGTATTGCAGATGTAACAACTGAGGCAACAAGCGTGAGTTATCAATCGTTCAAACTTTCTCATCCTCATTGTATCTTTCTCATCCGAATAGTGTGTTGAATTTATGCAGAGTATAATGCACATACGTCGTATATTATTCATGACATCATCGTCCAAGATCCAAGAGAAATTATATTTCGTAAATAATTCTTTAACATCAAATTACATAATTATATTGATATCCATAAGTGCTATGTGTATCTCTATGATTTTAGGACTGTAGAAATTTGATGAAGTAAATTAAATATCTGTTACTGGTTTCTCTTGAATTTCAGAGACCTACTAGTCAAGCTCCAGTGTCAGGTAAATGCTGACATCCTTCTGTAGAATACACGCACACAGACGCGCACGCACGCACAAACACACACACACACACTCCCATACATATTCACTTTCATATATATAATTATAGTCAAATGAAGGATGTCAAAGTGCATTTAATATTAGATTGAGACCTCTCATCGAATTCTTCAACGTGGGGGCTATTTAGTTTTCAACTAGGCTTCATGACACAGGACCTAGTGGCAAACTAATCTTAGTGAGGTTTCATAAATACTTTTATCTACACTGTTGCTCATAAAGTTGGAATATTTTTTTTTACCCCAATTTTTGGAATGATTTTGACGATGATTTATTCCTAATAGATGTAGATAATAGTTTACATTCTGTAACTGTGAGTAACTGTGAGGCCCCAGGATCAAAACCGTGTCGATGTGCTATTATTATTGCCCTTTTGTGAGGCATTAATCCTCATTACTGTCAGTTATGTCTTAAGGGCGTAGGACCCCTAGTTGATTAGAATAGTAGCATACAGATGATTAAGCAGTCACGCAAAACAAACACTTGCAAATTATTATTCAATAAAATCTGAGAATGTAAACTATAATCTAAATCTATTAGGAATAAATCATTGTCAAAATCATTCCATATATTGGGGTAAAAAAATATTCCAACTCTATGAGCAACAGTGTACCTCACTTTAGAAATCTAGCCATCTGATTGATTGAAATTGGAGTCGGGATTTTAGCCATGCCCCGCCTACCAGTCAATAGTCTTTTAAAAAGTGCCCTCGTACCCGCCTACCAGTCAATAGTCTTTTGAAAAGTGCCCTCATTCTGCGATCCCCATTGGTTTACGCGTTAAAATTGTCTTTGTGCGAGCGCGGGCACCATACAGTGCTTTTTGTTATGATTCCCAAATGATTGAAACTTTCAGTCATTTTTCTAGCGAAGATTAACAGACAGTGTCTCAGATTTTGCGTGATGTTTCAACCAATCTTTACTCAATAAAAGGATAAGGTAAGAATTCTTGGTAGATTTTTGTTTCAATTCGGCATATAAAAGACATATCGACTGCTTTAATATTCGAGGTCTGGCTGTTGGCTCTCGAGAACGTGCACATGGCAGGATGTGCACGTTCTCTTGAGCCTATAAAACAGCCAGGCCTCTCAAATCAGGCGATATCTCTATACTAGTGCCTAGTTGACAGAGAGCATTTTAGTTGCCAACTAGGCTAAGTAAGGTCCTATGAATATGGGCCCTGGTCAATAGCCAAGAAGTAGAGAAAGGTGTAATCATGGTACAGAAACTAAAATATAATAATTGTTATCTCATTTGATCTCATTCCATCGCATCCACAGGTATTGCGGATGAATCAACTGAGGCAACGAGCGTGAGTTATCAATGGTTCAAACCTTCTTATCATTGTATCTTTTTCATCCAAATAGTGTTACAATATTATGCAGAGTATAATGCACATATTTTTCATGACATTATCGTCAAAGAGAAATTATATTTCGTAAATAATTCGTAAACATCAAATTGCATAATTTTATTGATATCCATTGTTGCTATGTGGATCTCTTTGATTTTGGGACTGTGGAAATTTGGTGAAGTAAATGAAATATCTGTTACTCGTTTCTCTTCTGCGATCCCCATTGGTTTACGTGTTAAAATTGTCTTTGTGCGAGCGTGGACACCATACAGTGCTTTTTGTTTGCGATTTCCAAATGATTGAAACTTTCAGTCATTTTTCTTGCGAAGATTAACAGACAGTGTCTCAGATTTTCCGTGATGTTTCAACCAATCTTTACTCAATAAAAGGATAAGGTAAGAATTCTTGGTAGATTTTTGTTTCAATTCGGCATATTAAAGACATATCGACTGCTTTAATATTCGAGGTCTGACTGTTGGCTCTCGAGAACGTGCACATCTTATTGGCAGGATGTGCACGTTCTCTTGAGCCTATAAAACAGCCAGGCCCCTCAAATCAGGCGATATCTCTATACAAATTGCATATTTTTATTGATATCCATTATCGCTATGTGGATCTCTTTGATTTTGGGACTGTGGAAATTCGGTGAAGTAAATGAAATATCTGTTATTCGTTTCTCTTGAATTTCAGGGACCTAGCAGTCAAGCTCCAGTGTCAGGTAACTGATTACAGCCTTCTATAAAAACACTCACACAAAGACGCACACGCACACCCCCAATTATAACCCTACAAATAAATGATTATAGTCATATATTAATCAGAATATGACCTTGCATCGAATTCTTCAACAAATGTTTTTCTCTTTTGGAGCATGTTCGTGCTGGTTCGTTGTTCGTTCACAAAACTGCTTGTAAAAAAAAAATTGCATTAACAGATGTAAAAGGTATTCCACATGCAACCACAGGTCCTTTTTAAGCAAAGTCAAGATTTATATCAGAGAAAGAAACGTTGTGTCTTTTGTTTAAGTAATACAGTTATTTTGTTGCCTTGAACGGAACTACCCTATGGAGATAAAACTGAATAAATCAATCAATGAATAGATATTACATATTACAAAAAACTATCTTTTACCTCATACTCCATAGTACATCCAGTGCCACTTCGAGCAGACGTTGTCCGTCGAAAGGCTACTCTCTTCACACAGATCCAGGGAGGGCGCCTTCGAAATCACTTGATCAAGACCAATCATGGCTCATCATTTGTCAGATGCGTTGCCTTGTGTATCGAGCTAGATGACTGCGTGTCATTTAACATCTGTAATGGTATGTGTGAGCTGAACAACCAGGTGGTAGGCGGCACCGGTGTCAGCAGAGACGACTTTGTTAAAGACGAGGGATTGAAATATTATGAGAAACAATAGATCTGGTCAAAATCTTGACATGATTGTTGTAAATATTCAGAATGAGAGAAAAGGTAGATAGCGATGCTAGAGATGCAAAGCAATGTGGGTTTCTATTGTCTGATTTTTTTCTTCAGCTTCTTGTACAAAGTTATATGAATATTGTAAAGCTTGGCGTAGAGAAAGGTCGGCCTACCCTCAAATTTACATCGTATATCGTTACTATTCTTTTGGAAAGAGAAGATAAAATTAATCATTAGATGCACATAAAATAACATTTTCATTTTATTTTGTAACGAAAATCATTGTCGAATTCAAGAACAATTCAATTCGGTATTGTTTGTACCCTACTAAAATCATTATGCAAGTATACACATGACAGGTATATCATCGAAATGTCTCTTTTGACGTTTTTATCATGATTTCAAAGAAAACGCACGAATCCCCGCCAACCAATTTGAAATTTATAAATCGGCTCACATTAAATCGAGATATTTATTAAATTATTTATAAATATTATTAATATAGTTGGCCAATCATACATACATCGTGCATTTACGTCACGCTCTCCGGTGAGGACAAATAGTATGGCGGCATTCGGATTCCACTAGGATCGTGATGAAATGCTTTTTAAAAATTTCATTAAAAAAAAATGACGAACAAGATCTGGGATTTTCTAAGTGATTTCAAATGACTGAAATCATATTTTTCAAATGCACAATTATTTTATTTGTTGACTTTAATTCTCCTTTAAGGCTAGTTCAGATATGGAAAAAATCACAGCGATTTCTTTTTGCACATGTAAATGAATGGCAGCGGCGCGCAACGAAGGTCTTGGGTGTATGCACTGAGCTCGGTGTTAAAAGATATATAGGCCTAAATGTAACATGAAATTACAGCGGCGGGTTTGCCCCCTTCATGTCTGAACGGGCTTAACCATATCGTATGCGATATTTCTACTATAGAAAGGGAGGAAATCAGCGCTGTACTTAAGGATGTTGTGCCGATATAAAGCAAAACTGTTTAGCTGTTACTAAAGCAATTTTAATTGTAATTCATCGCCTCTAAACCTTTATCGATTGCAATACTCCAAACTCTAAGGCAACAGTCATAGATAACTAAGACTTGAGTTGAAATAAGTACGTGTTTAATACAACTTTATCATTATTTGCATGATAACATTCTATATACTATGCTAAAAATATTGAAAAATGTATTCATTTCGTGGCTAAGTAATATCTGATTTCGATGTTTTATTTCAGATTCCGTAAGAGGTTTACAAAACAAATCGACAAATAGGGGCAGGGGAAGGGGTCATGTAAACCGCATTGTGAATACCCCCCCCCCCTCCCTCTGAATAAAAAATACACCAACTGTTATACAGTTGTCATGGTTGTTGTTCAGATCTTTCATCAATTCCGACGTTGTAAGTCACATAATAAAGAATGAGATTGCACAATTAATCATACTAAATTCAAGATAATAAAATACGTATTTCAGTATCAGTAACTTGTCCATTGTTCATTTCATTAAAATATTTCAGAATTCTTTTACATTCAGAGCCAAATTTATACACAGTAGATCTACATTTACACAATGTTTAAGTAGCAATTTTAAGTTTATCTACCATTCCCTTTCTGCATTATGGGATCACGTGTACAAAAAGCGACATAGCAACAGACATTCAATACACAATACAAAAGTCAAGTTGATTTATCAAAATAATTCGACTTTTATCGTACGCATTATAATACATTACAAAAAGACAATAATTAAAAAAAAAAAAATTAGCGCCGATAATTGTACATTTATAAACATATTCAAACTATTCAAATACTTTATGCAGAAGCGAGTGTAAATAATGTACAAATATCGCATTCAGTTTATCAACTGCATCTTAGCATAAACTCCGAAATATCCATAGCAAGGTTTCTTTCGTCACACTTTCTTGTATATTTGTAAGTAGGCTATTTAAGGGGACCTTAGCATAACAAGCTTCGCTTCTCTTATGGGTCCCCTTACACTCTCTCTTTAGCTTGAAACAAACAGGAATATTTTGCTCTCTTTCATCATTTGATGATACAGGCTATATTGTGTTATAGTTCTAAAGATGTTATAATATGTGACATTTATACTTGTGTTGTCAATTGTATTATGTTTTGCACGTCTAGTGTTAAAATTGTTAGAGATATGTGGAAATAAATAAATAAACAAAAGAATAAACACGGTCATCATCCTACTCTTTATTCCATGTTTTTTGTTCAACTGTAGGGCCGTAATTTGTTTTAAAACAAATATTCAGTAATGTAATCGTCAGTTTTCTCCTTCGTTTTTCTTAATCTCATTTTTAACGGAACTCGCGAATTAGTATCATTTTTTTACACTATCATTATTCAATCCAACCACGAATCCATTATAATCATAACCACACAAAACACAATTCATAATTTAAAAAGAAACTGTGTTACAATGTTGAAAGCATTGGACCAAACAGGTAGACATATGTATACGAGCACGTTCCCAATCTACCTTGAATGAACAAATGGGCTATTTCAATCACTGTGACCATCGCGTCTTTCTTCCCGACTTGAAAACCATGCTCAGGAATGCGAAATAAAATATCCATACTAATTAAACTACATAGTTTCAAAATGTGTTGAAAGTAGATCATACCAATACACTAAATGGCTAAATGGATGTTTCCATATTGATGGGTCCTCTAACACAACGCAACGTAAAGACACCAGATTACTGCAAGTTGTAATATAAAGCTAAAGTTGGCTCATTTTCTTTTGATTAATTTTTGGAAAAAATTGTCTAGAGGCAATTCGGAAAAATTCCTAATGGCGCAAATGAAAAAAAAAAAATTGTACAATATTTTGAAGTTTGAAATGATAAAATGGCAATAGATGGACTTAATCTATCGTATAAAAATATCACATGTACTGCACGAACGGTAAAAGGGACTATAAATAACTGTGTCATGAAACCTTGATTTAAACTGTTCAGCTCTTTCTCGTCATAATTTGAATATTGATGCAATAAAGGACAATACCTTTTATGGGACATTTTCTACTGTGGTATGAGAATGACCGTACGCTTCCAAAATAGTTTTCACCATAACCAGAACTCATTCTCTTTAACAAGATAGCACATGAAAGCAAATAAGTTTATTATCAGCTTTTACTTGTTATCCTGTGAAGATGTTTATTTCTTTCATTATATATTCCATGTTGTCAATGTATACTTTACGAATGATATTAAATCGATCTGAACCGTTTTGATTTGGAAATTTCTATAAATTGTTAAAGTGCTTTGACGCTTCTGTTCTGGTAAACACCGAAAGTGGGAATGATGGGCATTTCATACTAATTCAGATCCCAGCTCCAGGAGAAACTGGTCCTCGAACTGTCGGATACCTTTATGGGCGACTCATACACGTACGGATCACCAATATTGATCAATAAGTTCTGAGAAGATGTAAACTTTATCTTTCAAGAATAAATTATATTGTCATGAGAAAAGGTAAGAAAAATGATTCCAACTTTATGGGCAAAGTGTACATGTACTGACGCCTCCTCACTTTCATTTGATATTTCGATACTAATTTCATGTTCCTAGGAGCACATTATTACCAGAAGGTTATGGTTTGATAAACATGGTTCGCCAGTAATTTCATTTCATGAATATCAATTTTGGTTTTGGGGTTGACCCATCAGAACATTTCTATAACATAATTGTTATGTGCAGGGGCGGATCTAGCTTTTTGCCAAGGGGGTTGACGATGCAGAGCATCGACCACGAGCCGCGAAGCGGCGAAGCGATTTGGGGGGGGGGCTATTTTGAACCCCCGTAAGTGATGTTTTCTGGCATCTACTAACACAATGGAGACCATAAAAAGCAGTGCATGATAACGTCTTTTTAAATTAAGTAACAGTTTAATACACAGTAATATCCAGAGATATCATGTGCTTGGTTAAGTTACTCACAATATTTGCACTTGATAGGTTTCTCTCCAGTGTGCGTTCTTTTCTTCTTTTTTTCTTTTTTTTGGCGGCCCGGGGGTTAACCCCCTACCCCCCGTAGTTCCGCGCCTGATGTGCGCTCAATTCATTAGATATTATTTATTACAAATAATCATTTGTCACAATTAATGATTGATAATTCATTCAATCGGAGCGCGGTGATGTCGTTTTTAGGACAAATGTATTGGAAATGAAAATGAAGAGATGTTTCTAGACCTTGTAATTAATGCATATACTGTAGATAGTATATAAAATTTGAGAGGAGAGAGAGAGAGAGAGAAATAGATCAAACTAGCAAACAGACACGTTACAGAGAATGAGACCAAAATGGATCATAAAGAGAGAGGGAGAGAGAGAGAGAGGGGGGGGGAGAAAAAGAGCAAATTATGAAACATCGATTATCAATAATAATGATAAAGAATGACTTTAGTTCGGCCAATAGGAACAGCAGGATATTTCATGAAGCCCCGTTAAAAGTGCATGTTTCATTATACCGTAGCTTTTCTTTCGTTTGGGGGAGACGTAGGCCTGCGTTCTACTGAAATTTAAACCCGACGATAGGTTTACGCTTAACATCTGGTTCAACAAAGGTCTGAAGTCTATAACAATTTCCTTTTTGTTAAACGTGATTTTAGACCCAGAGTTAGTCCTATGGTTTAACTGAATTTAGTAGTATACAAATCATAGGAAGGGAAAGCTACTGCATGCATCTCAGGATTTGTTTCTCAAATGTTGTTCAATTCACACAAGAAAAAGCATGACAATGGATACAAAGTGGAAGACAATCATGACCATCTTTATCATTCACGGCTTATTAGAAACCCCAGCTGGAACTGCTCTTCTAAGAGGTAAGAAATATTGAATTTATCGGTGGTAAACGACAATCTAACGATAATTGCTCCACGATCAAATGACGTACTCAAAACGAATTTACCTAAACCCCAATGATAACCCTTAGCCTAACCCAATACCTTAGTTTGTTGAATAAAACCCAGGGAAATTGGCGCAGGTGCAAATTTGTGGGTAATCGGTCAGATGATTTTTTTTTTTGCTCAATGCCGAATATTCTATACATTAACTGAATTCCTAAATTCAACGGTTGATCAAGCACTTATTAGCCCCACCTTAATCATACCCCCTACAATAAAACTAACTTAAACTACAGTCGTATTAGAACGATATGCATGCATTGACGCCCGTACGAAAGAGCCTCTCTTGGATTATCCAGATGAATTTGTTAGAAGTATTTAGCATGTAAAATAGTGGAGATAGGTAGGCCGAAAGAAAGGCTTCAAAAACGGCCTGAAAAGACAAAATGGCCCATGGAAGGTCAC
Source organism: Mesocentrotus franciscanus (assembly GCA_037976565.1). Classification (NCBI taxonomy): domain Eukaryota; kingdom Metazoa; phylum Echinodermata; class Echinoidea; order Camarodonta; family Strongylocentrotidae; genus Mesocentrotus; species Mesocentrotus franciscanus. Next base: position 13,191,705 of record CP137677.1, read on the forward strand.
GCATGACTGAATTCGGAAAACGAAGAGTTCAGTGACCTTGGGATGCTAGAGATTATGCCTACGAATGTTGTAAAGAATCGGAATAACGGAAGTGACCTAGATTTGGCTCACAAGCATTGCGTGCAAAACGAATCGGATTTGGTGAAAGAAGAATATGTCTTGACGCGTACGTGCTGTGGCCCAAATGGCCTTCCATACTAATATCATCATGCATGGTATAAAATGGCGTCAATAATGCCCGCCTTGTCAGATTTTCACAATCCGGCTTCGAGATGGCTAGCTGCGTTTGGCCACCCAGAATATGTTTGCAAAATTTCAAGGAAATAAAAGAAAGAAAAGGGGGCGAATAGCGTTCTGAAAAATGACGTCATAGCCAAGACGTATTAAAATTGTGCGGTAACCCAGTACCACGATTTTTTGTTACCTTTGACGGCCTTTTGAGGTAATATTTTGTCACTTGAAATGGTTCAAATTGTAATCATAATAAGACAGACATCTGAAGTGTTTAGATGCTTACTATTGTTTCATTTTGTTGAAAAATCGTAAAATTCCTAAAATTCCAATATTTCTTGATTCGTTTTCATTATAACGGCCCAGCGCTCACGTCCATAACCTACCTTATGACACCCAGTCAGGTTATTATACCCGATGGTCCTAGAAAACAGAAAGTAATCTTTTGAAATTATGCAAACTACTACTAGGAAAAAGAAGATGAAGAAGAAGGGGAAGGAGAAAAATCCTTTCAGCGGTATCAGTTATTTTGGCTATGATCGAGGTATGCACATGCACATTATATACTCCGTGGTAAGAAGGAAGTAAGCAAGGGAAAAGGAAGGCAATGACAAGAGAGAGAGAGAGAGAAAGAAAGAGGGCATTGCCTGGGTTCAAATTCAGTTATCTTTAAATTATTAAACCCGGTGCTGATGGTCATTTATCGACCATGTGCTTGTAATGTGACGCTACCTAAAAATAGTACATGTCCCAAAGTGCTGTCTTTTGTCTTGAAATATTGTTCAAATAGCATTGTAAAGACGATGAACAAATAGGAATAATAAAACAAGGTTGATAGTCATGAGAATATTCACTTCTCTCTCTCTCTGCTAAATAATCAGAACAATAGAATCAACCGAGCGGAATCAACTGTTAAATTAATTAATCATGAGTCCTGCAATATCGATTTGTTACTGCTTGGAATCGGAATAAAATGGAAGAGACCTAGATAGCTAGGGCTTACAAACCCTGCGTACAAAACGAATTGGATTTTGGTGAATGAAGAACACGACATGAAGCGTGCCGTTGCACAAATGGCCGTCCATACTATATATAATCGTCCCTGGCATTAATAGCGTCTAAAATTTCGCCCTTGACAGATTAAAGAAATCAGGCTTCTAGATGCCCTGCGTGTGGCCACCCAGACTACGCTTGCAAAATTTCAAGGGAAAAAAAGGATGGAAAGGGGGCAAAAAGCGGTCTGAAAAAATAACGTCTAGTTCAGCCGATACGTGTTATAATTGGGCGGAAACTCAGCGGAATTCGTAAAGTGACCCTTGTCAAGTGACCTAGATTAGATATCAGAGATTACGACTACGAAATTTGAAAGGAATCGGGCTAGAGAAAGGGACCTAGATTGGAATAACAAGCACTTCGTGCAAAACGAATGGGACTTACGGCATAAGATCAAGAAGAAGAAGACGACAAAGAATAAAAATAAGAATGCAGAACGCGAACGGAAACAAGACATTGACGAGTCGTTAATGCAAATAGAAGATGACAAATGATTCATATACTTTGTGACGGAATATTAAAGGGCACGTCCACTCCAAAAATAACTTACTTTCAATAGAACCAGAAAAATCAGACAAACCAATCAAAAAAAGTTTGAGCAAAATCGGATAACTAATAAGAAAGTTATGAATTTTTAATGACATGAAAAACTTTGAAAATCACTACACAAATTGGCAACTCACTCATGAGTCTGTGACGTCATGTCCTCACTATCCACTAATTATTTTCTTTATAGTGATAATATAAATTTCCTATTTCCCCCCTAAGAATCTTATTTCTTCACACCAGCATCCAAGTTAGATTGATGTTTTTGTGTGGATGCACTAATGTAGAGTAATTTTTTTTCCAGTTAAATCATGAAAAATGTGAATTTTGATAGACTATTTATATAAAAATCAATAATTATGAATATACAATATTCAGAAAATAGTATAAATTCTTCAAAGTTCATATTTTTTTGTGTGAAACGTCATGCAAGCAATATGATACAAATCATATAACCTGGGCAAAGGCATGGGGAAATCAAGTTTCAGGGGATAAAAAGGAAAATTAATGGGATTAAACTGTATAAAGCAATTGACAAATAGTGAGCACATGACGTCACAAACTGATAACCAAATTGGCAATTTGTGTCGTGATTTCCATTGTTTTAATAGTTTGACATACTTTTTCAAAAATTCATAACTTTCTTATTAGTAATCCGATTTTGCTCAAACCTTTTTTGATTGGTTTGTCTGATTTTCCTGCTTCTATTAAAGGCAAGTTATTTTTGGAGTGGACTTGTACTTTAAGCCCGGGTAGCTAGGCTAACTTTCGCAGGAGTAAATGTCAGGTCACCGTCCTGGGAATAATTGCTACAAGGCCAATATTCTACAATAGCTGAATACCTAACTTCAACAGACTAATCACTTATCTAACCCAATCCTAATCCTTACCATGAACCTAACCTTAAATCAAAGATGACAATACGAATATTTTTTTTGTCGAAATAAAGCCCGGGGTAGGGCTCAGGGGCGGATCCAGCCGGCGGCAGGAGGGGGCCCAATTCGTGAGAAAATATTTAGCGGCGAATCGGCCAGCCGGTGAATAAGCAGGGGGGTGGGAGTAAGTCCTTACCACTTTTTTTTTCTACCAATTGTTGAAGAAATATTTAGCGGCGACTCAGCCAGCCGGTGAATAAGCGGGGGAAGGGCGGTAAGAGCTTTTTAAAAATATTTTTTGGGGTCCAATTTTTAGGAAATCTTTAGCGGCGCCTCGGCCAGCCGGTGAATAAGCGGCAGGGGCGGATCTAGCTTTTTGCCAAGGGGGGATGTTTTCCTGGCATCTACTAACACAGGAGACCATAAAAAGCAGTGCATGATAACGTCTTTTTTTATCAAGGAACAGTTTGACCCAATGACGATGCAGAGCATCGTCCACGAGCCGCGTAGCGGCGAGGCGATTTTTTGGGGGTGCTATTTTAAACCCCCGTAAGTGATGTTTTCCTGGCATCTACTAACACAATGGAGACCATAAAAAGCAGTGCAAGATAACGTCTTTTTAAATCAAGTAACATTTTAAACAGTTTGACCCAATGACGATGCGGAGCATCGTCCACGAGCCGCGTAGCGGCGAAGCGATATTTGTGGGTATTTTAAATCCCCGTAAGTGATGTTTTCCTGGCATCTACTAACACAGGAGACCATAAAGAGCAGTGCATGATAACGTCTTTTTTTAAATCAAGGAACAGTTTGACCCAATGACGATGCAGAGCATCGTACACGAGCCGCGTAGCGGCGAGGCGATTTTTGGGGTTGCTATTTTGAACCCCCGTAAGTGATGTTTTCCTGGCATCTACTAACACAATGGAGACCATAAAAAGCAGTGCAAGATAACGTCTTTTTAAATCAAGTAACATTTTAAACAGTTTGACCCAATGACGATGCGGAGCATCGTCCACGAGCCGCGTAGCGGCGAAGCGATTTTTGGTGGCTATTTTAAATCCCCGTAAGTGATGTTTTCCTGACATCTACTAACACAGGAGACCATAAAAAGCAGTGCATGATAACGTCTTTTTTTAAATCAAGGAACAGTTTGACCCAATGACGATGCAGAGCATCGTCCACGAGCCGCGTAGCGGCGAGGCGATTTTTTTTGGTGGCTATTTTGAATCCCCGTAAGTGATGTTTTCCTGGCATCTACTAACACAATGGAGACCATAAAAAGCAGTGCAAGATAACGTCTTTTTAAATCAAGTAACATTTTAAACAGTTTGACCCAATGACGATGCGGAGCATCGTCCACGAGCCGCGTAGCGGCGAAGCGATATTTGTGGGTATTTTAAATCCCCGTAAGTGATGTTTTCCTGGCATCTACTAACACAGGAGACCATAAAAAGCAGTGCATGATAACGTCTTTTTTAAATCAAGGAACAGTTTGACCCAATGACGATGCAGAGCATCGTCCACGAGCCGCGTAGCGGCGAGGCGATTTTGGGGTTGCTATTTTGAACCCCCGTAAGTGATGTTTTCCTGGCATCTACTAACACAATGGAGACCATAAAAAGCAGTGCAAGATAACGTCTTTTTAAATCAAGTAACATTTTAAACAGTTTGACCCAATGACGATGCGGAGCATCGTCCACGAGCCGCGTAGCGGCGAAGCGATTTTTTGTGGCTATTTTAAATCCCCGTAAGTGATGTTTTCCTGACATCTACTAACACAGGAGACCATAAAAAGCAGTGCATGATAACGTCTTTTTTTAAATCAAGGAACAGTTTGACCCAATGACGATGCAGAGCATCGTCCACGAGCCGCGTAGCGGCGAGGCGATTTTTTTTGGTGGCTATTTTGAATCCCCGTAAGTGATGTTTTCCTGGCATCAACTTACACAATGGAGACCATAAAAAGAAGTGCATGATAACATATTTTTTAAATCAAGGAACAGTTTGACCCAATGACGATGCAGAGCATCGTCCACGAGCCGCGAGGCTTTTTTTTGGGGGTGCTATTTTGAACCCCCGTAAGTGATGTTTTCCTGGCATCTACTAACACAATGGAGACCATAAAAAGCAGTGCATGCTGATAACGTCTTTTAAAATCAAGTAACAGTTTAAACAGTTTGATCCAATGACGATGCAGAGCATCGTCCACGAGCTGCGTAGCGGCGAAGCGATTTTTGTGTGGCTATTTTGAACCCCCTGGCCCGCAAGTGATGTTTTCCTGGCATCTACTAACACAATGGTGACCATAAAAAGCAGTGCATGATAACGTCTTTTTCAAATCAAGTAACAGTTTAATACACAGTTATATCCAGAGTTATCATCACTTGTGTTTGGTTAAGTTACCAGATGAGTTGAATATCTTGCACCTTCTCTCCGATCCAGTGTGCGTTCTTTGGCGGCCCAAGGGGGGGGGGAGTAAGAGCACTATTTGGGGGGGGGGCACAATTCGTGAGAAAATTCTCTCTTTTTTTTTTCTTTCCTTTTTTTCTTTTTTCTCTTCTTTTTTTCTTTTTCTTTTTTTTTGGCCGAGGGTCAAATCAAATCCACGGGGCGTGGATCCGCGCCTGGTAGGGCTCATTGTAGTCCAGATTCTGTCGATTTTTAAATATTTTTTATTCTTCAATCATCTATGTCCTCCTCCCTTACACGCATCCCACACACAGCGCGGTGTCTCCACTCATCGTGCGATGCCCCAAAATCAACCGTCGAAAAGACAGAATGAGAGGAAAGGACTTTACAATGATGCTTTTATTCTAAAGATAATACAAAATTCTGACAGGTATAATCGTTAGAACCTGTTTCGTATGAAATATCTTCATATTTTCAAATGAATGTCTGGCTTTATGTCTGCATCCGATTTTTTTTTTTTTTTTTGGGGGCTGGTTATATCAATATGGTTGCTTCTTGATGAGCGTGCTATGGTAAATTCATGGATATATCCTTTGTTAAATTAACGCAACGACATCTGCTGGTGCAGGAGTCCTTTCCATTGAAAATTTACCAGGTCTCGGGGGCCAGCTGCTTTCACCAGAATTGTCAAACTAACAGCCGCAATTGCTGAGTTTCTAACGTTAAACTGTTTATCAATGCATTTTGTACGTCCCTCAGATGATTATTATTTATATTGTTTATTTATTTTCGTTTTAGTTTGTAATACATGTGCATTTTTGTTTTCATGTGTACAGTTACAAGATGTCAAAATGTTGGATCTCCAACGATCACGATCGAGTGTGACCCAGGATCAACGATCAGAATCTCCAAAGGAGTATGTGTGAGGGTTTCTTCTTGTGATGCTTATAACTCCTCTCTCGAGAGCCAGTGTCAGAACAGTGACACGACGGCACTGTTTGCTGCGTTCTGCGAGACGATCAATCAATGTTCAGTCGGGTTCACATACACGGGGGGTCCATTGTGTCTGGGAGATTACACATATAATTACGTTGATTATAAATGTAAGTAGGCAAATAAGATGTTCAAAGCCATTGGATACAATTATTGCATCATGTCAGTGAGATATTTCTAACGAAACCAGTATTAACCAAACAGAGCTATGTGGCATAAAAAGAAAAAAATCCCCCAAAAAAAAAATCGTTTGAGAGGGTATGGTTTAGAGTGTGTGAACGTGAAATATAGGGAAACATATTTTTACACCCCATTTAATATTAAAAAAGTGTATATCTGTGACAACGTGATACATGCTTTGCTTGAAGTAAATAAAATCAATTTGATTGATAGCATCTAAAGGTAAAAGTAATGACCGTATTACTATAGATTCTGGCACGACAACATGTATCTTGAATATGTATTTGGGTTTTAGGATGACCAGAAGCTGTCATCTAATTACCAAATGCATGAAATGCTAACACCTGATCCAGTCTCATTTTTTTTTTAAAGTCGATTCGGCTAGATGAACTAAATATTCATAGAGCTTGCTCCATTGATATCAATCGTCAAGGTGATGGAGAGATGGATAAGATATTGACATTAAAGAGAGAGATTGAGAGGGAGAGAGAGAGATAGAGGGAAGAAAAGGAGAGAGAGAGAAAAAAAAAGAGAGAGGGGGATGCATAGAGAAATATGAGGTTATAGGAGATTTAAAAGGTATATATATATATATATATACCGTGTGAGTCAAAAAAAAAATTGCTAATTACTTTAAATATCATCTATGAAAATTTAATTATTATACATTTTATGAAAGAGTGGTTTATCCCAAATCATTTGGTATCATTTTTGTGTGGTATGTGTTCAAGCTTGGATGAACAGGAGGCATTGTTTGCGAGAGTGCAAAAATCGACTTGCGCCAAAGTGATGCCTACAGCATGTATTATGTTGGCATTAGCGGAGTGAGAGAATGAATTGAATGTATCAAATGAAATGCATTGCATATGCTTTTTGCAGAAGCAAAGTCACACACACACACACACGCGCGCACAAATGTTCGTTGATATTTGATATTCGACATTTGCTATGTGGGGCGTGGTTAAATTTGTTAGGGATGTTATTTGGATCTGCAAAAACCGATTTAATACCCAAATCCCAATTGTTTTATTTAAACATCAGATAAGCAACTTTGGCGCAAGTCGATTTTTGCACTCTCGCAAACAATGCCTCCTGTTCATCCAAGCGTGAACACATACCACACAAAAATGATACCAAATGATTTGGGATAAAACACTCTTTCATAAGATGTATAATAATTTACTGTTCATAGATGATATTTAAATTAATTAGCAATTTTCTAGGTGTAAACTTTTTTTTGACTAAGGGAGCATGGGCGTCATTGCATAGGGGAATGCGTGTGCCTGGACACGTCCGCCATATTGCCTCGTTGACACTTGCACGCATTTTGGTCCCGCACTGCCCCGCTCTATGGCGTGCCAATGCGTGCCAATTAGTGGCACTCAGTCGCACGCAGGGTCACGTCTAATTTACAAATAGTTCACGCAATGCGTAACCACCAGGACACGCATTCGTAAACTATGCGCATGGCATGCGAAAACTGCGCGGGAAGTATGCGCAGCCAATGCGCAAATTGGTCGTTTACTAGTCGTGAACATGCGTGCCATTAGGCCAACAGACACGCATCGGCGCGCACTGGCACGACTAGGTAGCGCATAGGGTGCGCATAGTTCACGAAGTGTTCACGAACGTTGCCAAACAAAATTTTCGTGCCAAAATTTTGAACATTTTGAAAATTCTGTCACGCATTTCACGCACGGCCCGCATCCGCCCGCGTCCTCCCGCACGCTACCACGAATACTTCCCACACTGGCACGCAAGAGTATGTGTCTATGCGCAAACTATGCGCAAACCAAAAAGCGGGCAAGTGTCAACGGGGCATATGCATTACACCACTTTCAATAATTTTGTTTTCATTATTTGTAAAAATTTAATCAATCATTGTAAAAGGTACTATAGGTGACTCTTGTTGCTCTTTCAATGACGTGAAATAATGAAAGATCGTCTACACCCAGAAAATTCCCCAAAACGAAAATAGTTCACCCCCAGCCCTCTCTGCATGAATCTGGGAAGATAGGCAAGTAAATAAATAGACCCGGGGGTGTTTCACAAAGACTAAGATCGACTTTAAGTTGGACTTAAGTATAGCAGGCCGTTCATGCCATTGTTTTCTCTCATCATTTACTGGCATTGGTCTCTCAAGGGACGTATAAATCATGGTAAAAAATCTACAAAACTTACATTTTTTGATAATTCATTATTGAAGGAAAAAATAGTATCTAAAGATCATAATGGTGAGAGCAAACAATGGCACAAACGGCCTGTTATACTTAGGTCCAACTTAAAGTCGATCTTAGTCTTTGTGAAACACCCCCAGGTCAATAGCCTAGAAATAGAGAAAGATGTAATCCTGTTACGGAAACTGAAGAAATATGAGGATTTTTATCAAATTTGTATCTCATTCCATCGCATTCACAGGTATTTCAGATGGAGCAACTGAGGCAACAAGCGTGAGTTATCAATAGTGCAAACCTGTCCTCAATCTAGCATTAGGGACTTTTAGATTTTACACGACGAGAACGTGGACTGCCACGGTGACATCCTTTTAAGGTAATGTGACGTCCTTTAAGGCACTGCCGGGCACGGGCCAGTGCCTTGAAAGAATGGCACACGTTGCAGTCCACTACGTCGACGTGCAAATCTAAAAGTCCCTATTCTCATACGAATTGTGTGACATTATGGATTGCATAATGCACATAATTATTCATGATATCATCGTCCAAGAGAAATTATATTTGTTAACATAAAAAAATAACAACAAAGTGAAACAATGTTGAATGAATAGCGATATATAGCATCAGTACATAATCTCGTCGAACGAGAATGATTTGTAGTCATCAAACCACATAACTTTATTGATATCCATTAATGCTATGTGTATGATTATGTATGAAACTGTAGAAATTTGATGAAGTAAATGAAATATCTGTTATCGGTTTCTCTTGAATTTCAGAGACCTACCAGTCAAGCTCCATTGTCAGGTAAATGATAACATCCTTCCGTAGAAAACACACGCACGTACACACGCACACACAAACGCACGCAAATGCACACACACAACACACACACACATACACACACAGACACACACACTCCCCCACTTATAAACCCGCATATACATTATGAGAGTCATGTCAAGGTTGGCAAAGCGCATTTGATATCAGAATATGACCTACCTCTCGAATTCTTCAACATTTTTTCCTTTCTTTTAGAGCGCGTTCGTGCTGGTTCGTTGTTCATTCAACAAAACAGATGTAAAAGGCATTCCACATGCAGCCACGGGTGCTTGTTAAGCAAAGTCAAAATTTATATCAGAGAAGGAAACGTTGTGCATCTGCTTTTGTTTAAGTAATACTCAACAGATCTATTTTGTAATTGCATGTTTGTTCAGATTATCTCGTATTTTTTTCAGGAAAATATTAATATAAATATTTTCCTCTAAAGCCTCATATATCGCATTATCAAAGTAATTTATATTTTTTAATGGAAGGAGGAAGGGATATTCATTCTCTCTTAAGATTTTTTCTTCTTTTTCTCATTCTAATTCTTATCGCTTAGATTCTTCTTTTTATATTCTAATATTGTGGGTTTTTCTAATCCTAGATTTTAAAATGTCATGTTTGATGAATCGTTTTATCTTATCTTATAAAAATAGATTTAATATTACATTGTTCTGAACTGAATTTGTTCTCTATTATGTATAATGTGTTTCATGTATTTTTATATGTTGTAAGGGCTTCTTTGGAAAGCAAGACATCAACAATTATTTTGTTGCCTTGAACGGAACTACGGAGATAAAACTGAATAAATCAATCAATGAATAAATATCACATCTTCAAAACTATATTTTACCTCATACTCAGTAATAGATCCAGTGCCACTTCGAGCAGACGTAGTCGGTCGAAAGGCTTCTCTCTTCAAACAGATCCATGGAGGGCGCCTTCGAAATCACGTGATCAAAACCGAACATGGTCAGATGCGGTGCCTTTTGTAACGAGCTAGATGACTGCGTGTCCTTTAAAGGGCCCATGACATCGAAATACAAGTGTATTCCTGTTGATGTGAAGTCCTGCATACATCTCATATTTTGATATGTAAACTTCTGAATTTGTTTCACAGATTTTTAAATGTTTTTTGAAATATTTGTTTTTCAAACTTGCTAAGCTCCACCCCAAAAACCTCCAGATCTAATTCCCCTTGTGACATCATCTGTCAGTCATCAATGACCTAACTTGAGAAAGTGGCATGTAACTTTGCCAAAGTTGACCACCTGTTACAATACTAAAAACAATAGCAACATATAAGTTGCTATGTCAGACATGTCAGACTAAACTAATATTCTAGAATAGACAATGGTATGTAATTTCCCCCAGCTTAGCACACGTTCATAATAGAATTGCATGCTTCCATACATATGTACAATACATCATCATTGCCTTTGTCTTCCTGGTGATGCTACAGCATGTCTGACATAGCAACTTGTATGTTGCTATTGTATTACGAATACACTTGTATTTCGATGTCATGGGCCCTTTAATATCGGCAACGGTGTGTGCGAGCTCAGCAACCAAGTGGTAGGCGGTACCGGTGTTAGCAGAGATGACTTTGTTAATGACGAGGGATTGAAATATTATGAGAAACAATAGACCTGGTCAAAATTTTAACATGATTGTTATAAATATTCAGAAGGCGAGAAGAGGTAGATAGCGATGCCAGAGATCCAATGTGGGTTTCGATTGACTGATTTTTTTTTTGTTAGCTTGGCGTATAAAAGAGTAAGCGTACCCTCCAATTTACATTGTATATCGTTATCATACTTTAAAACAGAGAGGATATATATAATCATTCGATGCACATAAATAACATTTTCATTGTCAATTTCAACACTAATTCAATTCGTTATTGTTTGTACCCTACTTTGATCATTATGCAAGTATATACACCTGACTGGTATATCATCGGACTGTCTCTTTTGACGTTTTAATTATGATTTCAAAGCGCGTGGAATGTTTTGTCAGTCTTAAGGCTCGTTCAGATATTTCGCGGTAAACCACCGCATAAAACCCGCCGCGATTTTTGTTCTCACGTGTAAATGAATGGCAGCGGCGCGCAACAAAGGTCTGTCGCGTATTCACTGAGCACTGTGTGATAAGATATACAGAAATGTAACATAAAATTACCGCCGCAGTTTTGCCCCTTTATGTCTGGACTGTGTTTAACCATATCGTATGCAATATTTATACTGGAAAGGTAGGAAATCAGCGATGTACTTAAGGATGTTGTGCCGATATAAAGCAAAACTATTGAGCTTTTAACTAAAGCATTTTTTATTTATAATTCATCACCTTTACACATAGGTTTATCGATTGCAGTACTCCAAACGCTGATGCAACAAACATAAATAACTTAGACACGAGTTGAAAGAAGTGCGACTTTAATACAACTTTATGATTGTTATCAAACAAAACCATTATCTTGCAAAAATATAGAAATTGAAAATGTTGTATTCAATTTGTGGCTAAGTAATATCTGCTTTTTGACGTTTTATTTAGGCAAATCGACAAATAGGGGGAGGGGGCTACGTGAAACTTCGCATTGTAAATACCTCCCCCTAGCCCCAGCCACACCCCCCCCCCAACTTAGTGTTATTAGTTGTCATGTCATGGTTGTTGACCAGGGGGGTGATTCACTAACAGCTAAAATCGATCACAAATGAGATAAAATCGTTCTTAGGCTCAATATCACTCCTAAGAGCAATATCGCTTTTAGGAACTGATTCACTAAGGCATTTGGGATTGATTTTAGCATTAAAATCGCTATTAAGGCTAAGACTGATCCGGATCACTCTTAGTAGTCTTTAATAGTACTCTCGTCTTAGCCTACACTTTCTGGCAAAGTCAAAGACAAAACTGTCAAACTGAAGCTAAATTAGAGCAAACAAGAGGAAGATAGATATTGTTAGTCACTGTTAAAGTGATATATCGAATCGTTTTGATTTCTACTATGAGTAGGCCTAACGCCGGCCTAACTTAGTGCCAACAACATATCGATATGTAAAACACTAAAGACTAAAGTTAGTCCGCTTTCGAGAATACCACATCAAGACTGCTGCTGCTACATGCTAGCTGCATGGGGACGGTAGGTCTAACTTACAATTCATTACGTAGATCTAGGCCCTACGTTAAATCCGGCATTTTACTCGAAACAAGCATAAAGAAAGACAAACTATACCCACAGAAAATCGTATGAATCCTCACACTGCTACATGAAACAGTCATGAATGATTTTTTTTGTCATGTCTTATGCAAAATTTCACTCAACTTTCTTCTAATGTTAAAACGAAATCAACATAGAAATGAACAAATTAAGCGACGATAGCTAGCTAATTATCTTTATGTCCAGTGACCAAAATTTGAGTCTGTTGATTGGTTGGATTAATCGCGTACATGAATATTCATATGCGCGCATGATTATTCACGCCGAGATTGATCCCAGCCTAAAAGCGATTTAGTGAACCAGTCAGGTAGAATCGATTTTAAGCTGGGATTGAAATCAATCCCAAAAATTGCTCTTAGGAACGATATCGTTCCCAGTTAGTGAATCACCCCCAGATCTTTCAAAAATTTCGACGTTTTAAGTCACATTATAAAAGAATTCCATGTTCCCTGTTCAACTGTAGGACCGCAATTAAAAAAAACATATATTCAGTAATGTAATCGTCTTGTTCTTCTTCTTCAACACAAAACGGAACTCGCAAATATCATCAGTTGTGTATACTATCCTTATTCAACCCTACCACAAAGCCATTATAATCATAACCACAAAAAAGACATTCCAAAGATAAAGGTGAGTTCTGGTCATGTGATTACTTTGTGAAAGAAATTGTCTAGAGGCAATTTGGAAAAGGTTCCAAATGAAGTAAATGAAAACAAAAGTGTGTAATATTTTGAAGTTTGACATGATAAAATGGTAATAAATTGACTTAGTCTTTCTGAAAATTAGATGCACTGCACAAACGGTAAGAAATGACTTTAGATGTAGAGGTGTCGTGGTCGAGTGGTTACGTTGCCGGACTGTCGATCACAAGGTCCGCGGTTCGAGTCCCGCTGCGGCACTAATGTCCTTTTGCAAGACATTGATCTACATTTGCCACACTCAACCCAGGTGATGTAAATGGGTACCTGGCAGGAATTAATTCCTTGAAATGCTAGAGCGCCGTAATGGCAGCCATGCTAAAGCCGGGGTAATAATTGCGGAGCGCCAAGAGTGTCAAATCTGACAGACATGAGCGCTATACAAGAACCCACTATTATTATTATTATTATTCATGTGTCATTTTGATTTCAATTAATTTATTTCCACAATAACAGCAAATAAAATGTGCAAACATTCCGTTTTACAAAGTCATTCCAATTAGGATATCAACAAACGAGAAATAGGCTATACATAATATGGTACGTCCAATGCAGTAAAAGTATACAATTGAGACTAAGAAGATAATTGCTCGTTGTATTGCGGAGGAAACCTAGGAAGCAAAGCTTGTAATTTAGGTTCCCTAACATAAAATATCATAGTATCATAAAATAGAAAATGCAAGGGAAAGAAAAGATGGGGAAAACGGGACGATCACAAACAAGACAATTCATGATACGACAAGCAAAACAACACAAGCCCAGAGAATGGGACACTGAAGTTTGCATTATGCAGCTATTATGCGATAAAAGCATTGTGCAACATTGGTTGCTATAAGTTAAATTCCAAGGGAAAGTGTGTATTGTAAACATCAATAATGGCATGCATTTGAAGCAAATGAACATAATATTACATGGATTCCTTATAAGTGTTAACTATAACTTTAACACCATATTACGTGTAAATGAAAATAGACTTGGTGAGTGTTTGTTGCGTGTTTGTCATGAAACCTTGGTTAAAACTTTTCAGCTCTTTCTCGTCATAATTTGAATATTAGGGCGTTAAAGGACAATCCCTTTTATGGGACATTTTTTACTACGATATGAGAGTGAGAACGCTCACAAATATTTGTTCACCTTCACCAGAACTCATTCTCTTTAACAGGATAACCCATCAAAGCAACTAAATTTATTATCAGCTATTACTTGTTATCCTGTCAAAATGTTTATTTCCTTCATTATATATTTCATGTTATCAAGGCATTTATTCTTGACGAATCAAATCATATTAATCCGAACGGTTTTGATTTGGAAGTTTCTAGAAATTGGTAAAGTGCTTTGACGCTACTGTTCTGGTGAACACCGTCAGATATATCGATGGGCATTTCATACTCGTTCAGATCCCAGCTCTAGGGGACCCCGGTCTTCGAACTGCCAGAGAGCTCTATTGGCAACTCATACTCGTATACGGGTCACCAATATTGATCAATAAAGTTACCATAAACCTAACCTAAAATCGAAGATGACAACACGACTCCTATATTTTTGACGAATGAAGGTTGGTGCAATTGTCGCCAGAGCAAGTATCGGAGCACTAAATTTAGTATTCTTAAATCGTATGCTGAAGGGGGGCTGATCGCCCTGTTGAGTCTTGCCTTAAAAGCGACATTGCAACAGACATTCAATACGCAATACAAAAATCGAGTTGATTTATCAACATAATTCGACCTATATCGTACGCATTAATATATACATTACAAAAATACAATAATGAAAACCAATTAGTACAGAGGATTGTAAATTAATAAACACATTCCATCTGATTCTAATATTTTATGCAGAAGCGAGTTTAAATAATGTACAAATATCGCATACAGTTTATAAACCGCATCTTAGCAAAAAATCCGAGTTTTCCACAGCAAGGTCATCATCCTACTCTTTATTTCCACCTTTTCCTGTTCAACTGTACGACTGCAATTTAAAAAAAATAAATGGTTAAATGGATGTTTCCATATTGATAGGTCCTCTCACACAACACAACGTGAAGACACCATGTTACTTAATAGTATAACTTTAAGATAGGGATGGGTTATGTTCATGTGATTACTTTGTGGAAAAAAAATTGTTTAGAGGCAATTTTGAAAAGTTCCTAATGAAGTAAATGACAAAAAAGTATGCAATATTTTGAAGTTTGAAATGATAAAATGAAAATAAATTGACTTAGTCCTTCTGAAAACCACATGCACTCTACACACGGTCAAAATGACTATACATATACACTCTAAAAAATCAAGTGCTAATTTTAGCACCTCAAGATTTGGAGGCAGCACCTGTAAGGGCACGCATAGGGACTGCCTAAATTGTGCTAAAGTAGCACTTGTACACGTGCTATAATTCAACACCAGTCCAAGTGCTACTTTAAACACTTTAAGTGTAAGCCTTTTACACTTCTGGTGCTATTAGACGCATGCAGCTCGCAAAAACCACACTTCTAGTGCATTAAATAACCCCTTTTAGAGCCCCAAAACGGCACTACTAGTGCTAACACTTTTGCACCCAATATAGTGCTAAAGAACACACACAAACAGGATGCACAAAATCACACCTGTAGTGCTGAAAACTCACCCTTCTGTTATTATTATTATTTTCAGCCTACTTTAAGCACCTAAAACATACCCCTCAAGACGCCACATGTCACACTCATGGTAACGAATGGGTAGTCACATATATGAGTTAAAAAGACTCACTTCTTTATTGACAAAAACCATTGTAAAATCACAACATCCCTTCAAAAGTAATACATGACATTTGTATCAAAGGGTAAAAACGCAAAACTGTTTCATGCATACTGATAAAACATTAAAGCTCAACTCAGCTGCTCATCACTGGAAAGTCATCATAATGGATAAACAGATCAAACATGATAAGCTAATACAACAACACTGCAGGATTCCAGCAGTCTGTGTCTGGTTACAGAGCATTCTCACATTAGGTTTACCTTACTGCAATCTAACTCACATGCATTTTATACATTGTGACATGTGTTATATATCAGAAGGTTCAATAAAGCCTGAAAAGTAACAAACAATTTTCCAGGCCCGGTAAATAATAATGCTGTTTACATTATGTCTGCACTCCTAATTTAGTAAAGCCCTCATACAACCAAGACAAACAAAATACATATTATTATGTTAGTCTGAAGTTTTTACTGTTACATTGAGATTGAACATTTCTATGTCAATTACATGCAGTGGTAGTCTTGCTGCCATGTAGAATGTTGGAAATGGTATCATCATGCACATTCAAGCAGAATTATTAGGCAATGAAAAGAATACCTTCTCAGATCCCCGCTCTTTTATAGCCGAGTGGCGACCTATCTCATTTGAATTTTAAATTACTTTGAATTTCTTTTGTGTGAAGCACCTGGAACGCTGGTGCGCCTGTGCATGGAGCGCCAGCACTACCGGTGTTTATTCAAGTGCTAAAACAGGCAGGGTCACACTTAGGTGCAATTTCTCGAATAGCACGTGTTTCCAGCACTCATTTTTCTGCTCGTCATCGCTTCCCAAACGCTGCATGCACGCCAAGGGCTACACTTGGCACGTGTGGTGCAAATTTGTACCCAGCACCCGTGATTTAGCACTTCATTTTTTAGAGTGTAGGTGTCATGGAAGGTTTGTTCAAACTTTTCAGCTCTGTGTCTCATCATAATTCGATTGTAAGGGCGTTAAAGGTCAATCGATTTATGGGACATTTTCTACTACGATATGAGAATGACAAATTATTTTTCACCTTAAACAAAAGTCATTCTCTTTAACAAGATAACACATGCAAGAAAATAAGCTAATTATAAGCTTTTACTTATTATCCTGTCAAGATGCCTATTTCCTTCATTATATATTTCATGTTGTCAATGCATTTATTCTTGACGAATCAAATCAAATTAATTGACTCTACTGTTCTGGTAAATACCGTCAGATTGACTGATGGGAATATTATACTCGTTCGGATCCCAGCTCTCTTGGACCCTGGTCTTGGAGCTGCCGGAGACCTCTATTGGCGAAACATAATCGTACGGGTCACCAATATTTAGAGTCTTGCTCCCCGAGGAACTGGGGCCCTTGTAGAGAGGCTGATATGCGTCGTCAGGTGTGCCTACGTCGACAGAGCAAGACCGCTTCTCGTCAACGTAGTCGTTACCTGAAGACGCCATTGCGATATTGGTCCCCGCAGCGCTGGGGCCCTTGTTGAGCGGTTGGTAGGTGCTATCTGGAGAGTCTACGTCGGCAGAGAACGCTGGATTTTTGTGTACGTAATCATCAGGTGAAGGTGACATTGGTCCCGCGGGTGAAGACATCGATGAACTAACCGTCTGTGGTGGTTTCGATGATTCTCTGTCGTAAACCCTAGTGAGGAGAATAATCCTCAAATTCAATTTTGTAACAACAACAAATAAAATAAAAATAAAACAAAAACAAAACAAAACGAGCAGAATATTAAAAAACTAAATAAAACATAAAATATATTGTGAGGTCTCTTCCTGATTTCACGTTTTAACTGAACGAAATTTAGTAAGTTTATGAAAAGGACTGATCTGCATTCTGTTTGTCGTTTTGAAAGGCAATGTAAAAACCGGTTTATGATCCTAGATATCGTAACATAACTTTTTTAGGGAATTAGGTAGGCTAACACTGAATCTGATGACATATAAATCTAGAGCAACAAGTATAACCATTCATCCCTTGTTCGAAGTTATAGAGCAATTTTGAATAGCTCCTCAAGTTGGAATCGGAACTTGTATGGAAGTCATGTTCAGTTCGTAATATTTTGAAAAGTAGGCCTAACCTTGCAGTTCAGGGCTATGTGTCAATAGCGAGTTGCGACTGATTCTGATTAATCGCAAGTCCTCCATTCAATCACAAACCCACAAACTCCTATCTCGTTGGTACAGAGTTGTGATTGGTATCAAGTTGCAATAAACTGAATCAATCGGAACTGTTTATGAGACCGGGGCTCAAGTCCTACCTTACATACCTCATGCCGAATAATACACCAAGACACACAACGAGACAGACGAGTGTGATCCCTAAGAGCGCCCACAACGCGCTCCCACCAGACCAGACGCTTGTCAATCTCCTCCCTTGACGTCAGGTTCACAGGCCTCGTTCACAGTAGTGGTCGATCCATCAGCTATGGCTACAGGCCACAAATGAACGTAAGAATTTGCATTAGCGTATTCGAATGAGGGCAAGAGGTGCAGTCTGTCCAGGGGCGGATCCAGCCGGCGGCAAGGGAGGGGGCCTAAAAAGGGGCTCACTTCGTGCAAAAATGTGAAAATCGTGCCGGTCGATTTTTCGCTCAGTGGGGGAGTGAGCACCCGAAAAAATTTCCACGGGAAGGGTTATTTTTTCCCACCTCCACCCCTTGGGCGCCAGGGAGGGGCCCAACTTCTTTTTTTCAAAAAGGGTGTTTTTACCTGTTTTTTTTAGATCCGCCACTGAGTCTGTTCCTCTTGAGATTTCCTACCAAGCAATTAGGTTTAATAATGGTCTAGGAAACGCACGAAATATAGAAACATTCTCACTAAAAGTTACCGATTGAAAGTACAAAAGTGATCTCCTGCATATTTTTGTTATAGTGGCACCCTCATACTTAACTATTTGCCTAACCGTTAGCCGTACTGTTTTCCCCTCGAGCCCAAGGTCTGGTCAAGCCACTGATATCTTGAATTGAAATCTTAAATTTCTGTGGATAAAAAGCCTTCCTTTTTTCTTCTTCTTCAATTCCATGCTTTAGTATATTTTCTTTGTTTAACGACACTGCGTCTACTTTTCCGTTGCTTTCTAGAAACCAAATGTCCTAAAGCTATGGCCTAAACTATGCTGCTGTGCAATGTGTTCGTGTATGAAGGTGTAGGTGGGTGCGTGTGCGTGCACCCGCGTGTAGATCCTTGTGTGACTGTACAATGCAATTTTAAAAAAGCGGATATGGCGATGATGGAAATTCGTAGTCGTTCATTAACAACATGATAATTATTGTTTACATTTCATCATGTTCATTAAGTTTAATCGCCTTCATCCTATTTCTCCATGAAAAAGAAAACGGTTATCGCAGTAAAAAAAAAAAAATCGTTTCCAGTGCTGACATTTTACCCTTTTTCAAAGAAACACATCACGACGCTCAATCGAACAATCACATCATATCCATTTATTGAAGCCTATATAATTCTGTAATGACCACGATTCAACAATTTTATCTCAGGAAGTTGTTTAGCATTGTCTCGGAATTTTGGGGACAAGCATGGGAATCACTTTTATTGGCGATGGTACGACACATGCTCTTGTGATTATTGCTCTGCTTCATTTTCCCACACTAACCGCATTCTTAACTTCAACCCGGAACCAAAACTATTGAACCCTTACCCCAACCCCAAAACTTTCCTGATATACAATTTCTGCCCTAAGCCTAACC